>CM038216.1:70602770-70738045 GCA_021442155.1 Cymbidium sinense
GTTAGTACTATTATACTTGAGAGATCTCTTTGAGGTGGTGGCTAGTTCCCTCTTTTGTTGGAGAGGTGTTCTCTTTGGTTGACTATTTTATGTAAGGATCTCATTATCAACAGTTTATTCATGTACTGCCTTGACCTTGTGGTGGCCTCCTTTTGGGTTATGCCTCTACCTAGTTTTGGTTTTTCCCTTTTCTTAGTTGGTCTTGGTTTTGTCTCTTATTTTGGCAGGCTATTTCCATACTTAGGAAGGTTTTTTAGCTGCTATTTCTGGGCCTGGTGGGTTTTGTTGTTTGCTACTTCACTCTACCTGAATGTCTTGGGTGGCTATTATTTGATGGCTAATGTTGATCTTTTCACTCTTGAGTTTGTGTTGGGCCTTTTGGTGGTTTTTGTGTCTAGTTAGGGCCTTGGTCTATTTTCCCTACCCCTCTGTTTGGCTGTTGGTGGTTGGGTGGTCCTCCATGGCTGCAGTTTTTTGTCTGATTGGGTGATTACCATTTATTTCTTGGTTGTTTTTTGTGGCTTCCTGTTGGTTATCACTATGCTTATCTTTCTCTATGTTAGGATTGGTTGGGTGGTCCTCCCCGGCTGCAATTTTTTGTCTGATTGGGTGATTACCATTTGTTTCTTGGATGTTTTTTGTGGCTTCCTGTTGGTTATCACTATGCTTATCTTTCTCTATGTTAGGATTGCCTCCCTTTTGGACTGGTTGTTTCCTTATCAGAGTTGCCTCATGTACAGCTTTGTTAATTGGTTGGGTGGACTTGTGGGTTGGCTGGTTTGGTTGGTTGTGTTGGCTGGTTTGGTTGGTTGTGTTGGCTGGTTTGGTTGGTTTTCTTTTTGGTTTTCTTTCTGAACTATTCTTAGCTGGTAGGGTTGCTCTTTTGGTGGCATTTCTTTATTATGGTTTTGGCCTTATGGTGGCTGAGTGCTACAGTTTTCCTATGGTTGTCATATTGTCTCTGATGGAAGTTTAGTGACTGCCTTTTATTTCTTTGCTTTGTTGTTTAGGTTGGACTAGTGGCTACTATTAGTTTTGGCATTGTGCTCTGATCTAGTTTGCAATTGTTGGTTTTTTGGTGCTAGTTGTAGGTTACTTTTTTGGTTTTGGTATATTACTTGTGGTTGTCTAGTGACTCTGGTGGGTTTGTTTCCTATCCCTGGTGGCTTTGCTTTTTGAGTGAATACTTGGCAACAACTCTTTCATTTTTGCTGTGGTGGTTTTGTAGAAGCTACTTCCTTTCGGGCTTGGAGGCCTTTAGTTAGCTAGGTGATTTGTGGGATAGGTTTTTCTGTTGCTTGGGCTGTAAGTACTAGAGAATTGTTGATTGCCACTCTTTGGCGGATTGCCTTCATCCAGGTAAGTGGGCTATAATGGCTGGCATGATTTCCCTTCTATCTTTTGGCTGGTAGCAGCATATGTGACTGTAACCCTTCTTTTGAAGTCTAGATGCTCACAGTTGTGGTTACCCCTAAAGATGCAAGTGACTGAGCCTAAGCCTTATTAGAAATTTTATCTAATATTGCTCTTTATTATGTGCTAAAGCTTAATTTTCTCTAGCTGTGCTAATTATAATTTCTAGTTGATTGCAAGTTTCTTTTATAGATTCCTTGTTGGTCTCAGATTCTAAATGTGGATTGTGAAACTCTCTAAAGACCTCTGACTCTAGTAGTCGGCTTCAACTATTCATCATGTTTCTTGAGCTATTTCTAATTTATTTTTTGGTCTTTTACTTCTTTTAATTAGTTTCCTTGCTTTTGTTGTTTTAGATAGGGGATTTTTCTCTCTAGGCTTAATGTAGCTCTTTGAGCAGTAGTTAAGAGAATTATCCCCTCTTAAGGACCTTATACTTCTTTCTTTGTGGCAAAAAAATTCTCCCATCTCCGGGTTTCCTTAAAAAAAACAAAATAAAACCTAGAAATTAAATAAATAAAAAGACCTAAACCTAAATAAAATAAAATAAAAACTTAAACTAAAACTTGAACCTAAACCTAAAAATAAAATAAAATAAACTAATAAAAATAAATTAAAATAAAATAAATAAAAAGCTAAACTAAACTAAAAAATAAATTAAACCTAAGAAAAAAACCTAAATAAAATAAAAACTAAATGTAAAATAAAAATACTATAAAACAAAAATAAAATAAAATAAAAACTAAATAAAAACCTAAACCAAAAAAAATAAAACTAAAAAATAAATCCTTGAAATAAATAAAAAATAAAATGTAAACCCTAAACTAAAAAAAACCTAAACCTAAAATAAAAATAAAATAAACAATATAAAAGAAACTAAAGAAATTAAACCTAAACCTAAACAGAAATAAACTAAACAAAAATAAACAAAACCTAATCGTAAAATAAACTAAACCTAAACCCTAAACTAAATAAAATAAAATAAACAAAAAATAAACCTAAATCGAAGCTCAAAAATAAAACATAATAATAAACCTAAAATAAAAACCTAAAACTTAAGCCCACAAAAATAAAATACAAACCTAAACCTAAACCTAAAAAATAAAATAAAACTTAAACTAAACTAAAATAAATAAACAAAAACTTAAACCTGAACCTAGAAAATAGACTAAATAAAAAGCTAAAGCTAAACCCTAAACCCTAAACCAAAACCCTAAAACCTAAACTAAAACTTGAACCCTAAACCTAAAACCTAAACCCTAAACCCTAAACACTAAACCCTTAAAACCATAAACCCTTAAAACCCTAAACCCTAAAACCCTAAACCATAAAACCTAAACCCTAAACCTTAAACTCAAAAACTGACTTAGTTGATGTTGTTATTGATTTCTTTGATGGCAATCCTATTCCCAAATACTTTTCAAGCACTTCTATTGTCCTTATTTCCAAAACTAATAATCCTGAATCTTGGGGCAATTTTAGACCGATTATTCTTTGCACCTTTTTTCAAAAACTCATTGCTAAATTAATAAATAATAGGCTTAGCCCTTTGCTTCCTAAAATAATCTCTCCTAATCAAACTTGTTTTGTTAAACACAGGATAATATTCTTCTTGCTCAAGAGTCGGTTCATGATCTTGATGTCCCTAGGTGGCAACATCTTATTCAAACTGGACATCGCTAATGCCTTTGAAAAACTCTCATGGGATTTTCTCTTTCAAATCTTGAATTTGTTTGGTTTTTCTGATAGTCTTATCCAGATTATAAAAAGGTGTATCATGAATGTCTGGTTTTCGGTTATCATGAATGACGAGTCCATAGGTTTCTTTCCTTCTAGTCATGGTTTGATGCAAGGTGACCCACTATCACCTTCTCTTCTTATCATCACTATTGAGTACATATCTAGGAGCTTTAACGATCTTTTCACTAATAATCCTAATATGTCTTTTAAAACTCTTGGAGGTTTCCCTATTTCTCATCTTAGCTTTGCAGATGATTTCATTATCTTCTGCAACGGCTCCCTTCAACATGTTAAAACCATTAAGAACCTTCTAAATGATTTTGGTAAAGTTAGTGGTCTTTTCTTAATGAAGGAAAATGCGCTTTATTCCTTCAGCTAAGATTCCTCCTAATAGACTTAACCAAATATCCAGAATTACTAATTTTAAGCAAAATTAACTCCCTCTTAATTACCTAGGGGCTCTGCTTTTTAAAGGCCAAAAAAGATCACACCTCTTTGATGATCTAATTCAAAAAATTTCTAACAAAATTTCAATTTGGGAATTTCATATACTCTCTTTCGGTGGTAGGCTTACCTTGATCAAGAGCACCCTAAATTCCATGCCTATATACCTTCTTCAAACCATTGTGCCTACTAATTCTACCATCAATAGAATTGAGCGTCTCTTAAATAAATTCTTCTGGGGAACCAATACCTCCTCTAAAAGAATGCACTGGTCATCTTGGTCTAAAAGTTGTGGTACCCTTGAAGAGGGAGGTCTGGGATGTAAATCCATCAAAGAAGTTATCAATGCCTTTTCCTACAAACTTTGGTGGAATTTTAGGAGCAAAAATAGTCTTTGGGCGAATTTCATGACTTCTAAATATTTCCAGGGTAAACATCCTCTCATTTGTCCCTTTAAATCGGGTGATTCTCTTGTGTGGAGAAGACTTTGTTCTATTAAATGGGATGCTGAATCCTTAATTTTTTGGGGCATAAACTCTGGCAATTCCTTCTTTTGGCAAGACAACTGGAGTGGTGGTGGATCCATTGATGACTTACTCTACACTCACTCCTTCGCCATCGAGTTAATTTTTTCTCGGCAAAACCACAAGTGGAACACTAGTAAGATTCTTGATTCTATTCCTTCCACTTTCTTAAATATGATTACTAATATTCCTATCACGCTAACAATCATGATCGATTATCTTTAAGTTATCTCATAATGGGGATTTCAACCTTAAAATGTGTGGCTTCACACTAAGGACACTCGTGATTCTTCTATTGTGTTCTCAAAAATTTGGAATAACAATATCCCCTCTTCTTACTGCTCTAACTTGGCGTGTCCTTAAAACTTTATTCTGCACTCTTTGTTGTGGGGTAAAGGGTTTTATTTACCCTCTAAATGTCAATGTTGTTCCCATATTGAGAATGTTAACCATGTTTTTGTTAATGGGGCTATTGCATCTAAAATTTGGATTTGGTATGACGATCTATTCAACACTGTCAATTTTAATTGTACTCTTATGATATATCAACTTCTTGAAGTTTACTTTGACAATGTCATTAAAGGTCATATTAAAATCATAATCGCCATCACTCTTATTTGGTTCATATGGATGGACCAAAATGAAGCTAAACATCGTGGGATTCTAATGAATCACATGAGGATTATTACTAGAACTAAAAACAAAATTTGTGACTTGTTCAAACCCAATTTAATTCATCACAAACATTTTAAAGGTCAAATCAGTAGCAATAAACCTCAACCTGCACTTACAATCGAAATGATAGAATGGTTTTGGAAAACCTCTTGATCATATTATTAAAATTAATACTGATGGCTCTGTCTCTCATAATGGCTCTGGTTGTGGAGGCATTTTCAGGGATTCTAAGGGTATAGTACTATGTTCATTTGCTTATCCCTTTATTTCCAGCACTGTCGCTTATACTGAGCTTATGGCAGTCGACAAAGCTCTTGAAATTTGTCTTCAAACTGGCTGACTCAATATTTGGACAGAGGTGGATGCTCTTCTACTGATTGACCTTTTGACTTCTACCAATATGAGCAACGCTTGTTTGTACTACCTTCTCAAGCAAACTAGGGCTCTTCTCTCTCAACTGAATTTTACCATCACTCATGTTTGGCGTGAAGGTAATGCCTGTGCTGATTACCTTGCTAATTTGGGAGCGAGATTAGACAGTTTCATCCTTTTTGATCAATTTACAATAAAGAAATACTTGCATGGTCTGGTTAACTTGGATAATTCCGGGCTTCTTTACCTCAGAATATAATTCTCCTCTTCGTCTTCCTTTTTTTCTAGTTTTCTGTTTCCTTGTGTTCTTTATGGATATTCCTAATAGGTATCCTTGCTGTCTTATGCTCTTTACCATGACTTGCTGCCTTTACCCCTTCTCCTTTAGTTGGGAGATCTCTATTTTTGGCATTTACAATATTATGGGGCAGATGTTGAACTATATGAACATCAATCTCCTGAATTGGAACCCAGTTGAGCTTTGTGTTACCTGTTACTAGATTTATAACTGCAAACCCACTTGGGATCTTGATGCTTTACTGTTAGGTTAAAATTTAAAAATAAAAAAAAAACAAAAAATAAAAATAAAAATAAAAAAAACCTTAAACTCAAAAAAAAAAATCCTAAACCCTAAACTCTAAACCTTAAACCCTAAACTTACTCTAAGCCCTAAACCCTAAAAAGCTAGAAACCTAAATGTAATCTAAATAAAACCTATAAATAAAATTAAAAAAAAAACCTTAACCAAAAAATAAAATAAAAAAAATAAAAACATAAATGGATACCTAAACCTAAACCTAAAGAAAATAAAATAAAAAATAAAAACTAAAATAAAATAAAATAAAATAAATAAAAACCTAAACTTAAAAACTTAAATTAAATAAAACTAACTTTAAAATAAAATAAAATAAACCTAAAATAAAATAAAATAAAACAAAAAATAAAACCTAAACTTAAATAATAAACCTAAAAATAAAACCTAAGAATAAATAAAAAAGAAAACCTAAAACCTAAACTAAAAAAAAACTAAACCTTAAATATAAATAAAACAAACCTAAACTTACACTATAAATAAAATAAACCTAAACTTACACTAAAATAAACTAAACTAAAATAAATAAAACCTAAACCTGAACTTAAAGTAAACTAAACCTAAACCTAAATCTGAACTAAATAAAATAAAATGAACTAAAAAATACCTTAACCAAAACTAAAAAGGATATAAAAATAAACCAAAAATAAAAAATAATACCTAAACCTAAAAAAATAAACTAAAAATGAAAGTAAACTAAAACATAAACCTAAACCTAAAAAACAAAGTAAAATAAAAAACATAAAGTAAAATAAATAAACTATACTTAAAAAAATAAAAGTAAACCTAAGTCAAAATAGAAAATAAAATAAACTAAAATAAATAAAAATAAAGTAAATAACCTAAACCTGCTAGTTTAGTTAATTTTAAAAAAATTACAAAAAAAACCCTAACACTAAACCCTAAGTACTAAACTAAGCCTAAACTTTAAACCTAAACCTTAAACACTAAAATTAACCCAAAATGCTATACTCTAAATCCTAAACCTACTACCATAAACCCTAAAACCTAAACTCTAAAACCCTAAAGCCCAAACCCTAAACCCAAAACACCAAACCTTAAACCCAAAAACCCTAAAACCTAAACCCTAAACCCCAAACCCTAAAAACCTTAAACCCTAAACCGTAAACCCTAAACAAACCATAAACCCAAAACCCAAAATCCTAAACCCTAAACACTAAACAGTAAACCCTAAACCATAAACCCTAAACTCTAAAATGTAAAACCCTAAACCCTAAAACCCAAAACAATAAAACCTAAACCCTAAACCCTAAACCTTAAAAACATAAAAACCTAAACCTAAACTAAATAAAATCTAAAAATAAAATAAAAAAACCTAAAGCTAAATAAAATAAAATTAAAAAATAAAATTAAAACCAAAACTAAACCATAAACTGAAACCTAAAAAGAAAATAAAATAATCTAATAAAAATAAACTAAAATAAAGTAATTAAAAACCAAAACTAAATTAAAATATATATAAAAACTAAATAAATAAAACCTAAACTTAAACCTATAATAAAATAAAAATAAACCTAAACCTAAACTAAAAAAATAAAACCTAAAATAGAAACCTAAAACTTAAACCTAAGAAAATAAAATAAAAACCTAAACCTAAACATAAAAATAAAAAATAAAACCTATAGCTAACAAATAAAATAAAAATAAAACCAAACTAAAAAATAAACCTAAGCCTCAAAAATAAACAAGAATAAAAAACCTAAACTAACATAAATAATCCTAAAATAAATAAACTAAACTAAATAAAAATAAAAAGAAACCTAAATCAAAATAAAAAATAAAATAAACCTAAACCTACTAGTTTACTTAATTTTTAAAAAAAAACCCTAACCCTAATCCTTAAACCTTAAAAGTATCCCTAAACACTAAACTCTACACCATGAACCTACAAACCTAAACCTACAACCCTAAACCTACCACCCTAAACCCTGAACTTTAAACCCTAAGCCCTAAACCATAAACCCTAAAACCTTAAACCCTAAAACCCTAAACCCTAAACCCTAAAACCCTAAACCCTAAACCCTAAACCCTAAACCCTAAACCCTAAAAACTACAATCCTAAACCCTAAACCCTAAACTCGAAACCCTAAACCCTAAACCCCTCCTCCTTACTCTCTGCACATTGTTCCCTTGACTCTCTTATCCAATTTTATCCTTCTCGATCATAATTTTTGGTTTTTTGCTCTCTATTTGGCCGCTAATGTGAGTATCCCTTGTTCTATCAATGGCAAAGGCACCGCTTTTCATGCAATTGAGCTCTTCAAACTTGGATGCATTCTGAATTTCAAGGTATTATGGATTTGACTCCACCTGTTACTTTGCCTACTGTTACATCCTTCAAGGATGCATTATCTGGTAAGAACACTTCCCCTAATGCTTCGGTTAACTTGATCTCAACATCTTTCATGGATGCCTGTTCTAATGTGCTCGGATCTTGACATGGAAAAGTTGGCTAAGCCATTTGAATTTCCTTTAGTTGGTAAATTTTCCTTACGTCGCTCGAATCTTGATAATATTTGATCTTTTTTTCATAGCCTAAAGCTCTTTGGAGTTTTCACTATCGGATTGATTGATCCTACTTATTTAGCTATCTAATGACTTAGATAACTCAAGAGTTTTTGCTCGTTGCTCCTCCTTTGTGTATAATTGTCAAATGAGACTTTTGAAATGGTCTCCTAATTTTTTAAGTAAAAGAGGAATCCCCTACTGTTCCTCTATGGTTTGCCCTTCCTAATATGAGAATACATTAAATTACACATCAAGTCCTCTATGCAATTGGGGCTTTCTTTGGTCAGCCTCTCCAAATTGATCAGGCCACTACTATAAGATCATGGCCATCAGTTGCTTGTATTTTAGTTGAGATTGATATTACCAAAAAGTATCCAAAACAAGTATGGATCAGCTCTGAGAAATTTGGCTATAATCAAAAAGTGGAATTTGAAAATTTCCCTATTTTTTGCACGCATTGTAAGATTCATGATCATGATCATTCTGAATGCTTTGTGTTGCATCCTCATCTTAAAAAGATTAAACTGTTGGATCTTAATCCCTCTCTAGAAAATAAAAATACCAATAAATTTGCTTATATGCCTAAAGTTACTCAAAAGGAATTATTATCTACTGATTTGTCTATTGGAGAGCATTCAGAGTAGGTTAATAATATGGCTCATGTGGTTCATGAGGAGGCCAATGATAACTTACCTATTATTGCTTCTAATTGTAATACTTTGGTTCCTCTAGACAATACCTTGATTCGTTCTACCTTACTTCTTTTGGCTATTGAACCTGACGAGACTAATATGAACCCTTGTGCTGACTTGAATGGGAACTTTAGGTCAGATCAAAATCCAAAAACTAATTATGAAAGTGCCCATTTGATGATAGTTCAAAATCTAAAAAATGTTGACTCTTTGGTAGTGGAACAAAATATGAAAAGTAATTCTAAAATTGAACATGAAAATTATGCTATTAATGGCTTCATAACCTCTCCTTCTCCTACCCTTCAGAGTGATACTCAGGCTAACCCAATTCCTCATCTTAATTCTGACACTAAAGATGGGGAAATTACAATTATGAATGTTTTGATGGATACTGGCCCTACTCTAAATTTCACAAATCAATCTCTCTCGAATGGAGATACTTTGGACATAGATAGACCTTTTCAAAATGTTACTAAGAAAAAATCCTTTAAAGCTAGAATGTTCACTAATAGCTCCACTAGAACCACTAGATCTTATCTAACTTTCCATAAATGATTACATCATGTGTCTTTCTTCTTCTTGTTTTTCTTATCCTTATGTTATCTTTCTTCTTTTCTTCTTATTTATTATGATTAATTTACTTATTTGGAATGTTAGGGGTATTGGTACTCTCATTGTCCGCAACCATGTTAGAAGCCTTTGCCGCACTCATAACATAGCCTTACTTGTTGTTATTGAACCATTCATACACTCTTCTAAGATCACTCAGGTTGCTAGAATGCTTGGCTTTCAAAACTCCTTTTATAATATTAGCAATAAAATTTGCCTATTTTTGGAATAATCTAGTCAACATCTCTATCCTTGATGACCTTCATCAATTGGTTAATGTTCAAATCTCATTGGGTGAATTTTCTGCTCTTGGTTCCTTTTTTTATGCTTCTTGTAATAGAACTGGTAGGAGCATCCTTTGGGATAACTTAAGAACCTTTGCCTTCTCTGTCAACAAACCTTGGTTGTTTGGTGGTGATCTCAACACTATTCTCGCTTCCTCGGAAAGAAGGGGAGGTTTCTCTTCTAACATTCATTCCATGGAAGACTTTTCTAATATGATTCTTGATTGTAATCTAATTGATATTAGTTTTTTGGGTTTTGACTACACGTGGCATAATTCTAGACTTTGGCAGCAGCTTGATAGGACCCTCTTTAATTCACTTTGGATCAATCAATGGCCTCTTACTTCGGTTGATCATTTATGCAGAACTTTTTCTATCCATGCTCCGCTTTTGATTTCTGTCAAAAATCCCTCCACTAGACTATCCTCCCAAACTCCTTTTAGATTCCAAAATATGTGGATCCAACATAGTGATTTCATTAATGTTGTTTCCATTAATTGGTGGCCCCCATTCATCCTGATAATTCCATTAAAAGCATGATTCACCTTTGTATTAAGCTAAAAAGACTTAAACAAAATCTAAATTGGTGGAACAAGCATCATTTTAAAAATCTTTTGCAAATCTCAAAAATTTGGAACAACTTGTTTGCTCTCTTGAAGATGCTATTTTGACTGACTCTAATAAGCTTGATGATTTGAATGCAGCTAAAGATAACTTGATTAATTATCAGAATATGGAGGAAACCTACTGGTGCCAAAAGGCTGCTATCAAACATATTGCAGATGGTGATAGAAACACAAGTTATTTCCATGCACTTTTTTTAAAAAAGAAAGCCTTAAACTCTATTAAAAAATAAAAAATGATAATGGAACCTGGATTACTGATAATAATGATATTAAAGATTCTAACATACATCATTTTCAAAATTTATTAAACAACAACCCCTCCTTCGAAGCCATCTCCAACACACATTTGATCTCCTCTATGATCTCTAATGATGAAAACCACCTACTCAGTTTACGTCCTACGGAAGCTGAAATTGGTAGTATTCTCAATAGCATGAACACTGATTCTATTGCTAGCCCTAAAGGCTACACGACTCAATTCTTTCAACATTGTTGGCCTATTATTAAGACTGACCCTGTTGATGCAGTTGTTGATTTTTTTGAGGGTAACCCTTTACCTAGATATTTTTCTAGCACTTCCATTGTTCTCATACTAAAAATTAATAATCCTGAATCTTGGGGTGATTTTAGACCTATCAGCCTTTTCACCTTCTTTCATAAACTAATTGCTAAATTAATTGCTAATAGAATTAGTCTGTTGCTGCCTAAAATTATTTCCCCCAACCAAACTAGCTTCATTAAAGGTAGAACAATATCTGATAAAATATTTCTTGCAAAAGAGCTAATTCATGAAATTGACGTTCCTATCAGAGGTGGTAACATCCTTTTTAAACTGGACATCACTAAAGCTTTTGACAACCTCTCTTGGGATTTCCTCTTTCATATTCTTCATTTGCTTGGGTCTTGTGGTTATGTTATCCGCCTCATCAAACATTGCATTACAAATGTTTGGTTCATTGTTATCATGAATGGTGAATCCCTAGGTTTTTTCCCTTCAAAGCATGGTTTGAGACAAGGGGATCCCCTATCCCCCTCTCTTTTTATTATTGCTATTGAATATCTATCAAGGAGTCTGAATGATCTTTTTTACAATAATCTTAGGATGTTTTATAAAACTCAAGCTGGTCTTCCTATCAGTCATCTTAGTTTTGCTGATGACTTTATAATCTTTTGCAATGCCTTAATTCGTCACATTAAAACTATTAAGAATCTTTTAAATAAATTTGGCAACGAAAGCAGTATTTTTCTCAAAAAAGGAAAAAGTTATTTCATTCCTTCTTCTAAAATACCTAGAAATAGGACCAACCAAATCTTGACAATAACTAATTTTCAACATCAACAACTTCCTATAAAATATCTTGGTGATCCTCTTTTAAAAGTTCAAAAAAGATCTCACCTTTTTGATGAGCTAATCCAAAAAATCTCTAATAAAATTTCTGTTCGAGAATTTCACTTACTTTCTTTTGGTGGTAGGCTCACTTTGATTAAGAGCGCCCTTAACTCCATGCCTTTGTATCTCATTCAAACCATTTTGCCGACCAACTCTATCATTAATAGAATTGAGCGATTCATTAACAAATTTTTTTGGGGATCTAAGAATTCCTCTAAAAAAATGCACTGGACCTCTTGGTATAAAATCTATGGCACTTTTGCTGAAGGTGGTCTTAGATGTAAACCAATCAAGGAAACTATCACTGCTTTTTCTTATAAACTTTGGTGGAATTTTAGGAAAAACAATAGTCTATGGGCTAATTTCATGACTGCTAAATACTGCTAGGGTAAGCGCCCTCTCATTTACCCCTATAAAATGGGAGACTCTCCTATTTGGAAAAGACTTTGTTCCATCAAATGGGATGTCAAATCTTTAATTTCCTGGGGGATTAACTCTGGCTCCTCTTTCTTTTGGCAAGGCAACTGGACTGGAGGTGGGCCCTTTGATGACTTACTTTCTACCCATTCCACTGTTGCTATTAAAGTGAACTCTTTCTGGCAGAATAATATGTGGAACAATAGTAAGCTTACTAATCATAATCCTCCCTCTCTTTTAAATAAGCTTACTACTATTCCTATCATTCCTACCAATCAAGATCAGATCCTTTCTAAGCTTTCACATAATGGTGATTTCAACTTTAAACATGTTTGGATTCACATTAAAGAAACTCATGATTTTTCCTATGTGTTTTCTAAACTTTGGAATAATAATATCACTACTTCTTACTCTATTCTTACTTGGCATATTTTGAAAAACTTCATCCCTGTGGACTCCTTGTTATGGGGTAAAGGTTTTCAATTACCTTCAAAATGCCAATGTTGTTTTCACATTGAGAATGTGAATCATGTTTTTTAACGCGGGCCATTGCTTCTAAAGTTTGGATTTGGTATGATGACCTCTTTAACATTGTCATTTTCATTGGCTCCTTATACCAACTTCTTGAAGTTTATTTTGACAACACTATTAAAGGACACATTAAAGTCATAACTACTATCACTCTTATTTGGTTCATATGGATGGACCGAAATGATGCAAAACATCGTGAGATCCCTATGAATCACATGAGGATAATTACGAGAACTAAAAACAAAATCCGTGACTTGTTTAATGCCAATTTAATTAAATACAAACAATTCAAAGGTTGCAAATTTGTGGCCAATAAATTGGGTTTTAACTTTCCGGATCACCACATCTGTAAAGATGACAAGATTGTTTATTGGATAAAACCTCATGCTAACACTATTAAAGTTAACACTGATGGCTCTGTCTCTCATAAAGGTTCAGGCTGTGGTGGTATTTTCAGATATCTTAATGGAAAAGTCCTATGTTCCTTTGCTTACCCCCTTAATCCTTGCTCTGTTCCCTTTGCTGAGCTCATGGCAGTGTACAAAGCTCTTGAGATTTGCCTTCAAAAAGGTTGGCTCCATATTTAGATTGAGGTGGATGCCCTTCTCCTGATTGATCTCTTGACTTGCACCAAAATGGGCAATACTGAATTGTACTACCTTCTTAAGCAAACTAGAACTCTCCTTGCCCAGCTCTACTTTAAAATAACTCATGTGTGGCGTGAGGGTAATGCATGTGTTGATTATCTGGCCAATCTGGGTGCTAAATTGGATGGAATAAAATTCTTTGGTCAACTAACCCTTCCTAAACATTTGCATGGCTTGGTTAATCTGGACAATACTAGGTTTCCTTATCTTAGAATTTAATCTAACCTACTGGATTCACCTGCTTCAGTACCTCTTTTATTGCATGATCATTTTTTATTTACTGTTGTTATTTCTTTGGTCTTTGCTGATGCATCAACCTGATATCCCTTGTTATTTACTTGTTGATCTCTATGGCACGTGCTTTTGGTTTAATTATCTTAGCTTTAATTGGGACCTTACTGCCTTTACTATTTTTACTGTTAATGTGTTGTTTCTTCTTTTGAATTTGCTGATGCATCATCGTATTACTCCTTGTTGGTCCTTTGATGAGCTAAGTGGCATCTGTTGTTTGTTTAATTATCCCAACCTTGTTTGGGGTCTTGCTATTTCTAGATGCAACATCTATGTTAAAGGTTTAATTGTTGGCTGTTGGGCTTTTGGGCCCTTTGTCCAGAAGGTTGGTCTTGGAGTTGGTTTAATGTATTTGCTGAATGTATATGCTAACCCCAGCATACATACCTGTAAGGAAATAAAATGCAATACCTTTGTTATTATTAATGGTTCTTTGCAAGTTTGGTATTGTTTAATGAATTCCTTTCAGTCTGATTTCTATGAGGAGGGTAGTTATACTGCTAGCCTGATTTCTCTTAAGGATTTCATTGATAATACCCTTTTGAACCCTTATGGTAGCTCTGTTGCCCCACTACTTTTATTGGCTTATCCTATGGTTGCAATAATTGTAGTGTTGTTTTAACCTATGGCTGTTGGATTTCTGGATTCACTGTCCTGCTGGCTAACCTTGTGTTTGTTAGCTATTTGTTGGTGTTCTTCCTGTCTTTGTCGTTTCTCATCACGGATGGCGATAAATTAATCTATTATTTTTTACCTTTTGGCTCTGTTAAATTTTGTAGATCCAGCTTGTTGGTAATTACTGTCCTGGATGTTGGTTGATCTGGATTATCGCCCCTCATGCTGCTTCCGAGTTTTGTTTTGTTTTGTTCAGTGGGCCTCTATTGATGTTGTAGACTGCAAGATGGCTTTTATTTTTATTCTTGACTATTTCTTATCTCTCATTTTTTTGAATGTTTATGCTGTTAAAACCTAGGATGCTGCTATTTTCACCAGCTGCTTTTCACATCCTGGTTCAGGTAGTCTTGGCCAGAGCTCTTCCTTAACTATCTGGGATTTACCTTATGCATTGTATAATTTGAATGGTTGGTTTTATGACCAACTTGCTATCATTTTTTTTCTTGGTTGTTGGATGGTCTGGATCATTGAGTCTTTTATCCAGCAAGCTATTACTGAGGTTGTTTATCTGGTTTAGCAGGGTGCTATTGATGTTGTCTTGCTGATTATTTTGCCCAACCTCATATTCCCAATCTGCCAAGAGAGATTTTGCAATTTCCTGATCAATTTTATTAATTCCTTGCGTTTGGACTTCCTTTATGGCTTCTGCCTTTAATGTGGTTGTGGGTTTATAGCTTAATCATCTTTATCTGGAAGGTTTTTTCTGTTGATTATCTTTTGAACCATTTTTGTTGCTACTTTACACTCTATTTTTTATTAGAATTTTATATGGTGGGTGTAATTTCTATTTTATTGCTACCACTATTGGCTTTTGGATTTTAGGGTCCTTTACCAACAAGTTGTCTTTATGGTTATTATCTGTTTCTTACCTTTTATTTCTCTGACTATTTTTTACTGTTAACAACTGTGCAACTGCTGATTTGTCCTGCTGCTATTTTATCCCCCATGGTTTTGTTCAAATTGTACAGAATCTTGTGATTTTCCATCATATTATTTGGATCTTTACATATGCTCTACTCACTCTGAAAGGGTGGACTTTTGGCCAGCCTCTTAATAATTACTGTCTGGGTTGTTGGCTGAACTGGATTAATACTCTACATACTATTTTTGGGGTTTTGGTTTGTTTTTTTAGCAAGCCTCTATTGAAGTTATTGACTACTTGGTGGCTTTTGATTTGAATCTCCGTACTAGTTTATTATATTCTTATCATCTAAATTCTATGGACTACTTTATCTACTGCACTTTTCTCTATCTTCTTTCAGTTAAACTTGTATCTATTGCACTGTTTATTCTAAATGGGTGGTTCTCTGGCCAGCTAGCTAGTTTTTGTTGTCTTGGCTTTTGTTGTCTTGGATATTTGCTATTCTTGGATTCCAATGTTGGCTCTATCTTTGTTGGTTGTAGGACTTTAGGGTCTATGTTCAACAAGATATTTTGACTTTCGCTCTAATTGTTTTTTGTCATTGGTGTCTAGTCGCCGCTTGATCCATGTTTTTATGCTCTATCTACTTGGTTACTAACTATTGCAATGTCTACTCTGATTGAGAGGTTCTATGGCCATCTTGTTATCCCTTGCTAACTTGGCTGTTGCTGTCTTGGCTGCTACTATCTTGGCTATTTTTTGTCTTGGTTATCTGCTGTCTTGTTTTTTCTGGATTCTAATGAGGACCCTAATTGGAATCTCCATTTTGTTTTATCCTCTGGTGGGTTCCAATGTTGTACTAATTATTTTGTTGTTGGGGTTGGCTTTCTGATTGCACTTGCTATTTGTGTCTGGGCTATTGTTCATTTCCTGATAGTTGTGATCTACATTAACTGCTGTTATTTCTATTCCCATCTGGGTTCAGTTAGGCTTGTGCTTCTATCTCCTTGGAATGCAATGTCTATTCTGAATGGGTGGTATTATGGACAGCTGTTGCCTTCTGCTGTCTTGGTTGTTTGTTGAACTGGATTATCCGATTTTTATTAATAAAGGGTTTGTTCACATCTGCATTCATTATTATGATTGGGCTCATTTTGTGGACTTTACTTCTAGGCTGTACTCCTGGCCTGAAAGATTCATATATATATATATATATATATCATATGTTTGGGATGGTGTTACTTATAGGCTCATCAACTTGCTTATAGATTTCAGAGTCGCTTCTTCGTTGTTTTCTTGTGGATGATTTTTATGCTGGCCTATTTCATATGTATGAGTATCCTCATGTCAGGGTGAATATATTGATGATACTTTTCCTGCATGGGACCCCTTATCTTTCTGACCTTTGCAATTTCCTCTTTATATTATATATAGTTTTGTTTAGGTTTGCAGGTAATAAAGCCCATTAGACTTTCAACATCTGGCTGCAATCTTCACACAGGTTTGTTGGCTATGATGGCTGTGATGATTTCACTCACTTTTGGTTTGGTAGTAGCTCTTGTAACCCTTCTACTGAAGTTTCGATGCGCATATTTGTATTTGGCCCAACTTGGTGTGACTGAGCCTGAGCCTCCTCTATCATAATTCTTTACTATCATTCTCAGATTATGCTATTTTCAGTTATCATTATGTATGTATTACCTTAATTTCTCTAATTTGTTTCCGTTTACATTTCTACAGGTGCTTCTCTCTTGTCCTCTTGCAGGTTTGCTCCATAGTGTCATGCATTCTCATGTCCTACAGAGCATTGGCTCTAATCTTCCTTTGGCTTTTTATGTTAATTCATTTCTATCTTTTGATTGCTTTAATGTCTTCTTTTGCTTTTGGCTATACTTAGATAGGGGATCAACTTCTTAGGCTGATTGTAGCTCTTTGAGCGTAGTTCTGGAGTTTATCCCCTTTAAGGACCTTGTAACCGTCTTTTTGTGGCAATAAAATACCCCCTACATGGGGTTTCCCATAAAAAAAAACCCTAAACCCTAGAACCTAAAAACCTAAAAACCTAAAAACCTAAAAACCTAAACCTAAACTAAGTAAAATCGAAAAATAAAATCAATAAAAAAATCTAAACTTAAATAATATAAAATAAAATAAAAACCTAAACTAAAACCTAAACCTAAACCTAAACATATAACAAAACCTAAAATTAAAAAAAAAATTAAAAAATAAAATATAAACTAAAATAAAAAAATTTAAAACCTAAATTAAAGTAAAAAATAAAATAAACCAAAAAAAATCTAAATAAAAAAAATTAATGTAAAATAAAAATAAAAATTCCTAAAATAAAATAAAATAAAATAAAATAAAAAGCTAAACCAAAAAATAAACCTAAAAATATAACCGAAAGTTAAATAAAAATAAACTACAATAACACCTAAATCTAAAAAATAAAATAGAAAGAAAACTAAACTAAAAAAGAAAAACATAAACTTAAACCAAAACAAAAAAATAAATTAAAAAAAAAAACTAAAATAAATAAACTTAAAATAAATAAACTAAACTAAATAAAATAAAAAAATAAAATAAACTAAAATAAATTAAAAATAAATTAAATAAACCAAAACCTACCGGTTGACTTAATTTAAAATAAAATTTAAACCCTAAACTCTACACCCTAAACCCTAAATTCTAAACCTTAAATGATAAACTCTAAACCCTAAAACTAACCCTAAACCCTAAACCTGAACCTACAACCCTAAACTTACATTCCTAAACCATAAACCCTAAAAAACCTTAATCCCTAAACCCTAAATCCTAAGCCCTACACTAATGATAATCCCTAATCCCTAAACTCTAAGGCTAACCCTAAACTCCAAACCCTAAATCCTAAACCTTAAAAACCTAAACCTTAAACCCTAAACCCTAAACCATAAAAGCCTTAAACCCTAAGCTAACCCTAGACCATAAACCCTAAAAACCTAAAAAAAATAAAAACAAAAAATAAAATAAATAAAAAATCTTAAACCTAAATAAATAAATAAAATAATAAAATAAAAACCTAAACTAAAACCTAAACCAAAACCTAAAAATAAAATGAATAAACCAATAAAAATAAACTATAACAAAATAAATAATAACCTAAACTAAGCTAAAAAATAAAATAAACCTATGAATAAAAAGATAATATAAATAAAAATAAAATGTAAAATAAAAATATAATAAACCTTAAATAAATGAAAATCTAAACTTAAACCTAAAAAATAAACCTAAAATTAAATAAAAAATATAACCTAAACTCTAAACTAAAAAAAGACCTAAACCTAAACTAAAATAAACCAAACTAAAATAAATGAAATGTAAACCTAAACCAAAACCAAAACTAAATAAAATAAAATACTCTAAAACATAAAACCTAAAACCTAAACCTCAAAAAGTAAAATAAAAACCTAAACCTAAACCAAAAAATAAAAAATAATTCCTATACCTAAAAAACAAAATAAAAATAAAACTCAACTAAAAAATAAACCTAAACCTAAACCAATACATAAAAAATTAATTAAAACAAAAACCTAAATTAAAGAAAATAATCCTAAAATAAATAAATTGAACTAAATAAAAAATAAACATAAATTAAAATAAAAAATAAAATAAACTAAAATAAATAAAAAAACTAACTAAATTAATTAAGTAAACCCAAACCAACTGTTTTGAATAATTAAAAAAAAACCCTAAACCCTAAGCTAACCCTAAATGCTAAAAACCCTAAACCCTAAAGCCTAAACACTAAACCTTAAACCCTAATCCCTAAATCTTAATCCTAAACCCTAAACCATAAACCCTAAAACCCTATACCCTAAAACCTTAAACCTTAAACCCTAAACCCTAATTCCTAAAAACTAAAAAACCTAAACCTAAATTAAATAAAAATTAAAAATAAATATATAAAAGAACATAAACCTAAATAAAATAATATACTAAAATAAAATTAAATAGAAACCTAAAGGTTCAAGTAGGCCTAAATCAAAATCAAATCAAAATTAATTGAAACTAAAGCCTACAATCATCTTCAATTGGTCAAGTAAACCCAAACCAACACTCAACCCAAGCCAATTTGGTCAAATTGGTCAACTTAACCCATTTGACCCAAATGAATTCGAATAAGCCAAAATCAAATCAAAGCCAAACTACACAAAACCAATTGAACCAAAATAACCCAAATGATTATATGAACTTGACCCAACCCTTGGTTTGACCCAATATGACCAATTGGTCAACTTGACCCAACCTAACCTAATTTGATCTAAATGAGTCAAATTGAGCCAAACTTAAGTAAATCAACTCCAATTGACATGAAATTTGGAATAACCCACTTTTGGCTCATTTTAAATCTACCCAAATCAAACTCAATGCTAAATCATCATTCTATTCTTGGGTCAAGGGCATCACATGAGATAAATCACCCATGTATGTGGTCATTTCCTTTCCTTGGCCACTTAGTACTCTCTCAATGGTCCACCTAGGAACCTAGGACATTCCCCAACCTGACCAAAGGAGAGGTTGGGTCGGTGATGACCCATGGGAGGTGAAATTACCTCAACCTCTCCATTGGAGCATTTGAAACCCATAGGACACCCATGATTCCTCTTTGGAAGTCACATCCACACCTTCAACCAACCAAGCTGAGCCAACTTACCATCTCCCTACCACCCATGACTCCCTGAGATGGTCGGATGGCCACTAGAAGCCAAACTCAATCACACAATCGATTAAGATGAGGGGTATACACCCCTTCATTTCTGCTCAAACACAAAAAAAAATAATTCCTCAGAGCCCTACCTATTGAAGATGACTACTAGAGCCATTCCGTAAGCTCCTAAGCTCATTCCTCGATCAAAAAATGCAATTCCTGTCCAACCCAAAATAGGACACTCCCATTTCTGACCTAACTTCCCCATTTCTCCATTAAACTTAAATTAACTTTGCATGTACCTTCCCTAGGCCTCATCGAGCAAGAGCGAATAATCTCCCAAGCTTCCTGAGCACCAAAGCTGGCACTTCAATCAAAGTCAAGCTCCAATTACTGCTCAACTGGGCTTCATCTCCACTAGATGAAGCTTCTTCAATCATTCCAGCCACTAGTCTTGAGCTTCAATGAGGTATGCATCCAAAACTGATCCTAATGCAAAAGTGGGTTGGAGCTTTATGAAGAAAACATGCATCTCATGTGACCTCAATTGTTGGATCCCCTTTTATCGATGTCGTGAATGTGTGGGTTCTTTTAGAGTTGATCTGAGATCGGGTAAGCTAAGATCAAGTGAGCAATGGCAGATGGACTCCATTCTACCTCACTCACGTGACGTTAGATCACGCATAGTCCATTCTACTTGATCAAAATGGATAGTCATGATTAGATCTATTAGATCGATCTAATTTAATCCAATTAACCTGTGAGATTAATTATAGCCATCTGATCTTAGGTCGAATAGCAGACGAGAAAGCGCATCTGCCAACAACACATAGGCACTAAGTCGGACAAGTTTTAAGTTGCCATACCCATGGCTCCATGTGAAAAGTTCACCGTGTCAGCGCTCCATGTGACGCCAACTAGATTAGGCTTTAATTAGGCATAATTAATAATTTTTAATGACTAAAACTTCTAAAAAAATCATAAACAAATAATAAAGAAATAAAAAAAACATAAATAAATATTATTTTAAAAGTATTTTATAGGAGAATTAATTAAAAATGATCTTACCTAATTTTGAATAGTAATTAAGGTTTAATTGTAAATTAATTAGCATAATTACTCTTTAATTACTTGTGTAATTAATCCTAAATTTTAATGGTTAATTTAACGAGATGACCTCTGCCTCCCATGATTTTCTTGGGATTATTGCTCACTTAATTTGGAAAATTGCCTAATTAAACCTAAATTACTCTTTTAATTTAATTAATGATTAATTAATCCCATGAATAATAATAAATCGATTAATTAAGTGAACTAAGGAATAGGGTTCGGAGCCCTTTCCCTAAGTTCATTTCACCCTTTTTTAAAATGAAATTAATTAACATTTAACTAATTAATTAAATCACTTAATCAAATTGAAATCATAATCACATCACATCTTAATTAATTAAATCATGGGGTAGATCTTTAGGTGTTTAATAACCTAAAGGAGTTTAATAAAATTATGGTTAGTCCAAATGTATGTGAAAACCATAAGAGTAATTAATTAAGTCCCTTAATTTAATTAACTATTAATCATGAGCCATTTACATTAGGCCCCTTTTATTTCCTAGGATCATTGCAATTTTATTTTCTATGCATATCATGTGGGCCATAATTATTTAGTTAATTAGTTTAGGTGATAAGGTAAGGGTAATTAATTCATATAATTAAGGTTTCAACTTAATTAACCCATAAAATCAACTTAATTATGTTTACTTAAAATAAATCAAATCGCTAATGTGGGAATGGGTTCAAAACATCAAGTGATGATTTCTCTTATCCTTTTTTAAATCAAATCAAATCCAAAACTTAATTAATAAAGAAGCTTTGATTTGCTTTAAATAATCTTATTTGATTTTATTGTCTTTAAGAACTAGTTTGATTGAATGAATCATATGCTTCTATTTGATTGTCCACTTTCCAATCATGTTAAATTTGGTATGTCATTTGAATTCATGGATCCATCTTTTCAAAATCAAGTAAAATATGATGGATTTCCATTATGTAAGCTTGCATGTGTTGATTTAATTTAATATATGTATGGTTTTTATCACTATTAAATCCAAATGTATTTTTCAAAAGCTTATAAATGAATAATAATATGTGTTATGATGCTAGTTATAAATACATAAGAAATGCATGTGCTTATAGCTTAAGTGTATGAATGTTGAGTTCTCTTTCCTCTATTCATGTGTTGATTTATATAAGATTGAATGGTAATGGGTATATAGTCTAGACATCCCGGGAACACAAGGCTCAAGCTAGCCTTAAGGAGATAATTTGATTACCTCACTTCCCTTGTTTAATAATGTCACGTACCCATTTGATTTCAATCTTATGTATTTCAACATTAGAATTTGGATAGAGCTTTAATTCATATATATTACTGATTCATAAAAAAAATACAATCTTTGCATGGTTTTCTTTCCCTCATTTATGTGTACATCCATGTGTGTCCAAGAAAAGTAAGTATATAGTAAGGACATCCCGGGAATACATGATTTTAGTTAGCCCCAAGGAGGTCATTTGATTGCCTCACTTTCCTAAATTAACAACGTCACTTACTTGCTTATATCTTTGCACAAGTATATGTATATGTGATTAGTGAATGAAAATCCCATTTTACATTAAAATTGCATGCATTCATAATTGACTAAGTTGTTGAATTAATTAGCCATATCATTTGGAGCTTACTTCGTATGTTCATGTATATGAATTTACCTATGTTTGAGTCCAAATGGTTATATAGTATGGAAATCCCTAGAATATGAAGCTTTACCTAGCTCCGAGGAGGTCATTTGATTACCTCACTTTCCTGGTTTAACAACACACATGCTTATTTAATTTCATTCTTATGTCCTATTGTATAAAAATTTGGATAAAGTTTTAAATACATAGGTTTAAATAATTCAATCAATTAAAATATAAATTCTTAACATACACATACATTCATCATTTAAGTGTGCTAAAATATGTTGCATGTATAGATACATTTAGGATTAAATTATATGCATGTTACATGTGACGGAAAGTAATGATTTAATATATGTCATGTGGTAGTAACTGAATTAAATTAATCTTAAGATGGTTTTCATTTTAAATAGGATTATTTAAAGTGAACCTAAACTTATGATTAATTAAATCATTTAATAATCCATTCACTAAAAAGAACTAAATCAAATTAATATACTTTATAAAGTAACTTAAGGTAGGGATCAGGAGGGAATCCTCTTTTTCTCTCTTTATAACACTTAGTTGCTAAGTGTAATCAAATTAAACAAAAGAAAATATAAATTAAAATTCTCAAATCAATTAAACCACTTCAAGTGAAATCAACCTTACATGTTAAATTGAATCCTTCTACACTTACAAATACAACAATAATGCCTAACAAGACTTACCACACAAACCTTAATACACACATTAAATTTAAGTCACCACTTCTAGCTTTAAGTTAGGATGGTGTATGATGTGATGTATATTATATTTTATGATGTATTATTTTAGATTGGATGTTAGGGTCTATGCTTCGTAGACTTGATGATAGGCCAATATTAGCCTAATCATTTTTTATGCATGGGATTTTGCTTAAGGGATGCTAAAAAATAAATATGAATGCTCTTTTTGTAGGTTGCTTAATCCTTAAGCATAATCCAAGTTAGGACAGGTGGGCTTAGTTACCCATGTGTAGGGTGCTAAGTCCAAATTATAAATACAACTGCTTGGGATTATATGTATATTTAGATAACCACTATTTTGCAAGTGTAGTTAGATTTACTTTTCCCACATCAATGTAATTTTTATAATCGGAATTAGTATTAGTGCTATGGGGTATTAAGATGAGCAGTGGCCAGAAGGCTTTGTCCTAGGGTGCCTTGTGATGCCTTTAAAGCAAGCACCATCCAACTCAAAGAAGGAACCAAATCAGAAATAGAGATATGAAGAAGGAAGACCCCCATAGCATTTAATACAATTATAACTACTCTTTCATACTCCAAGTTTTATAAAGGTAGAGCTTGGCTATCCATTTTTTCTCTCTTCGAGTTGTATGGTGGTACCCAACTGCACCTGCATTTTATTCTTTTATGATAATTTATATAATTGTTTGATGTTATGTTTAAATTGTTCATTATGACAACATGCTTTTCATAGTTTCTTAAATGATTGATGCTTTAATATGTGGCTTGGACATGCTTAGGATAAAAATAACTTTTCTACCTAAATAATCACTCATAACTAAATTTTAAACAACCCATAACCTCATTATAAAGCCTAAGACATAAATAAGATAATTAAAAGATTTAGCAACCCCTTAGTCTATGGTTGTATGTTTCACATCATGCATATTCTTTCTCTCTTGACATGAAGGATCTCCATCCTTGCATGATAAAGGAATGCTTGATATATGAGGGCATCCCTTATAGTGGAGAACATCTTCTTCTAGTAGATTTGACCCATAACCTATTTCATCATGCATTTAGGCATAAGAAATTCTAAACCCTCTGTCAAAATAATGCATCTAAAATGAAATAAAATTTGAAAAGATTTTGCATCTATAGATTTAGTCATATGCTCAGACCACTCATGCTCTAATCTCTTAGGGAGTGCGTTTAGGACTTTAGTGTCTTTCTAATTAAATAACTACCCTAACTATCTTGCAATTTAGAAGACTGTACTACATGGTTTTAAAATCATAGGAGGAGTTAGCTGGCGGTCACTCCAGGAGGTTATAAGTTCAAAAGTCTGACAATTTATTCTCTCTTATGGAGGTAAACCCTTATGTCCACCTGTCACTTAGATTTAGGTCATGCTTTACCTCATATTGAAGCTCCCTAGATTTAGGATTCGAGGTAGCAATTTCGATTATGCTATGATCATAAATCCTCACCTCTTAGGCAATCCCACAACCTTGTGTTGGTGGATTATATTCCCTAGTAATCTATTTATATTTCAACTTAAAACATATAAATTTCATCAACTTTAAAATAATAAAGCCCAACCATATGATAGATTAGAAGGCTCACTAGGCTTCTTAGTATCATGAGGATTTCCAACTTATTTCATTTGGATTCTAAAAATAAGTCTTGTCCTTTAACTTTCCCAATTGACTTTCCAAATACAACCAATCCTTTGATAGTCTAACCTTCAAATATTTGGAGATGATAATTGTCTACTCTAATTGAGAGTATTCATAGAAAATTTTATTTCCTAAGATATAATTAACTATGAAGGCTTACCTCCATAGGAAACATAAGAACCTGGTTTAATATGAACCTTTCTTTATTCATCTATATAAAGTAGGGGGAAAATCTCTTGTACATTCGAAGACCCATCATGTCTTAGGAGTCCTTATTATGTGATTAGGTCCATTGTAAGGTGATGTCTCTATCTTTCGAGAAAGCACATCATATCTCAATGTTGTACCCAATCAACTCAAAAAGTATACCCCCTATGATTGGCGTGGTCCCCCCCCATACATCCAAAAATAAACATCACAAGGTCCTCTCACCTTATTCATTACATCCTTCCAACATCATGCTTTCTTTTTGGAGTTTGGAGATGTCGATCCTCAAGTAGGCTAGGGTCCCTCATAAAACTAATACAATCCAAACGGAACTCTAGATAGCTCATCTCATCCACTATAATGTAAAGAGGTGGTTGTGGTCGATCGTCCCTAGGAGTAAGTCTTAATCATTGAATGTAGCTAAACAAAAACCTGAACCTAAATAATAAACCTAAAAATAAAACCTAAAAATAAATAAAAAATAAAACCTAAACCCTAAACTAAATAAAAAACTTAAACCTAAATTAAAAATTAAATAAACCTAAACTTACACTAAAATAAACTAAACTTAAAAAAATAAAACCTAAACCTAAACCTAAAATAAACTAAACCTAAACCTAAACCAAAACTAAATAAAACAAAATAAACTAAAACTAAACCTAAACTTAATCTAAAAAATTAAACCTAAAACTAAACCTAAAAAAACATAAAACCTAAACCTAAAAAAATAAAATAAAAAACTAAACTTAAACCTAAAAATAAAAAATAAAACCTAAACCTCAAAAATAAAATAAAAATAAAACTAAACTAATAAATAAACCTAAACCTAAAAAGTAAACTAAAATAAAAAACCTAAAGTAAAATTAAAAAACTTAAAATAAATAAACTAAATAAAATAAAAATAAACCTAAATAAAAATAAAATAAAATAAAATAAAAAAAAAAAACTAAATTAACCTAAAATTAAAAAAATAAAATAATAAAACAAACTAACCTAAACCTTAAAACTAACCTAAAACCCAAAACTCTAAACTAAACAAACCCAAAATAAAACTAAAACTAAATCATAAGCTTAAATCATAAACCTAAACCCTAAACCTAAAAGATAAACTAAACTAATAAACCTAAATCCTAAACTAAACCTAAATCATAAATAAAATAAATCCTAAGTCCTAAATAAAACCTAAACCCTAAACTAAACTAACCTAAACCTAAACCTAAACCTAAACTAATCCTAATAAATCTAAAACCTAAACTAAACTAAACTAAAGTAACCTTAAACATAACCTAAAAAACCTTAAACCTAAACACTAAAGCCTAATAAAAATCATAAATCCTAAACCCTAAACCCTAAACCTTAAAACCCTAATCCCTAAAATGCTAAACCCTAAACTCTAAATTCCAAACCCTAAACCCTAAACCCTAAAACCCAAAACCCTAAACACTAAATGTTAAACCTTAAAAACCTAAACCTAAACTTAAAAAACCTAAAAATAAAATTAATAAGTAAACTAAAACCTAAGAAAAATAATAAAATAAAATAAAAACCTGAATTAAAACAAAAACATAAACTTAAAAATAAAATAAAATAAAAAATAAAATAAATAAAATAAAATAAATAAATAAAATAAACTAAACTAAAATAAAAAATAAACATATGAATAAAAAACCAAAATAAAATAAAAACTAAATTTAAAAGAAAAATTAATAAACCTAAAATAAAATAAAATAAAAACTAAATAAAAACCTAAACTTAAAAATTAAACCTAAAAATAAATAAAAAATAAAATCTAAACCTTGAACAAAAAAAACATAAACCTAAAACATAAATAAAATAAACCTAAACCTAAACTAAAATAAATAAAATCTAAACCTAAACCTAAAATAAACCAAACCTAAACCTAAACTAAATAAAATAAAATAAACTAAAAATAAACCTAAACCTAAACTAAAAAAATAAAACTTAAAAATAAATCAAAAATAAAACCTAAAACCTAACCTCAACCTAAAAATAAAAAATAAAACCTAAAACTAAAAAATAAAATAAAAATAAAACTAAACTAAAAAAATAAACATAAACCTAAACCTAAACCTAAAAATAAATTAAAATAATTAAACCTAAAATAAATTAACTAAACTAAATAAAAATAATAATAAATTAAACTAAAATAAATAAATAATAAACTAAATAAACCCTAAACCTTAAACCCTAAAGAACCCTAAATCCTAATTCTGAAATAAACCCTAAATAAACCTAAAATAAAATAAAATAAATAAAACCTAACCCTAACTCTAAAAAATCCTAAGCCTAAATAAAACCTAAATCATAAACTCTAAACTAATAAACCAAATAAATAAAAATCCTAAAACCTAAACCCTAAACTAAAAAAACCCTAAAACCTAAAAAAACATAAATAAACCTAAACCTAAACTCTAACTAAAATAAAATAAAATCATAAACCCTCAAAGCTAAATCCTAAACCCTAAACGCTAAACCATAAAATAAAAAAATAATAATAACTAAAATAATTAAATATAATAATAAATAAAATAAATAAATAAAAAAATAAAATAAAATAAATAAAAAATAAAAAAAAAAAAAAAAATAAATAAATAAAATAAACATAAATAAAATAAAAAATAAATAAAATAAAAATAATTAAACCCAATAAAAAAAAAATAAAATAAAATAAAAAAATAAAAAATAAAATAAAAATAAAAAATAAAATAAATAAACCAAAAACCCAAAGAAAAATAAAATAAAAATAAATAATTAAATAAACATATATATAAATAAAAATAAAAATAAATAAACTAAAAAATAAGATATAAATAACAAAAAATAAAATATATAAATATAAAAATAAAAAATAAAATAAATAAACAACAAATAAAATAAAAAAATAAAATAAAATTAAACCCAAAATAAATAAAATTAATAAAATTAAATAAACATAAAATAAAAATAAAAATAATTAAATAAATGAATAAAAATAAAATAAAATAAATACATAAAATAAATAAAATAAAATAAAATAAAAATAAATAAGTTAAATAAAAAATGAATAAATAATTAAATAAAGTAAAATAAATAAAAATAAATAAATAAAATAAACATAAATAAAATAAAAATAAATAAAATAGAAAATAATTAAACCTAATGTAAAAATAAAAATAAAAAATAAAATAAAATAAAAATAAAAAATAAAATGAATAAATAAACCATACACCTAAAGAAAAATAAAATAATAATAAATAATTAAATAAATATATATATAAATAAAAAGAAAAATAAATAAACTAAAAAATAAGATATAAATAACAAAAAATAAAATATATAAATATAAAAATTAAAAATAAAATAAATAAATAAATAAATAAAATAAAAATAAATAAAATAAAATTACACAACCTAAAAATAAATAAAATTAATAAAATTAAATAAACATAAAATAAAAATAAAAATAATTAAATAAATGAATAAAAATAAAATAAAATAAATACATAAAATAAATAAAATAAAAATAAATAAGTAAAATAAAAAAATGAATAAATAATTAAATAAAGTAAAATAAATAAAAATAAATAAATAAATAAATAAAATAATAAAATAAAAAATAAAAAATTATTAAAAAATAGAAAACTAAATGAATAAAAATAAAATAATCCTAAATAAATAAAAATAAATAAATAAATATATAATAAATAATTAATTAATTAATTAAAATATAAAATAAATAAAAAATAAATAAAATAAAATATAATATAATATAATATAATATAAAATAATAAAAATATATAAATAAAATAAACTATAAAAATAAAAATAAATAAATAAATAAACTAAAAATATATAAATAAATAAATAAAAATAAAAAAATAAAAACCCAAACTCATCCTCTCTCTTCCTTCCTGCGACGCTCTCTAGCAAATCCATTTTCCCCTTTTTTGGAGCTTCATCTCCTTGCTGTTTTGATGATCCTTCACCATTATAGATTATTTTTTTGTTGCTTATCTCTGATCTGGCCACGCATGTTATACTCATGTAGTTTCTCTTGATGGCGGCTAATCTGTTGGTCCCAGCCGATCATTTCCTTTAAGGAGGAGGCTGCTAGGGCTGTGGATTTGAAGGGGTTTACGAATTTGAAAGCAACTGCTGTTATGCCTACCGTTAAATCCTTTAAGGATGCTCTCTCTAGTAAGAGCCTTTCCCCTACTTATTCGGTGAATTTGATATCAACTTCTTTTCATGGCATCCCTACAATCATGTGCTCGGATCTTGATGTTGAGAAGATGGTTAAGCCGTATGAATTTACTTTGGTTGGCAAATTTGCATTGCGACATCCAAATTTGGATAATATTCATTCTTTTTTTCACAATCTTAAACTCTCTGGTGCTTTCTCTGTTAGTTTGATCCATCATAGACATGTTTTGATTCAACTTACAAACAATTTAGACTACTCGTGGGTTTTCTCTCGTCATTCATACTTTGTTTACAATTGTCAAATGCATCTTAAAGTGGTCTTCTTTTTTGATATAAAAAGGAATCATTGATGCTCGTTGGATTTTTTGAATATGAGGATTCACTATGTTACTCACCAAGTTCTATTTGTTATTGTGGCTCTTTTGGTCAACCTCTTCAAATTAATTAGCCACCATGAGATCCCATCCATCCTTGTATACTGGTTGAACTTGATATTTCTAAAAAACATCCTAAGGAAGTTTGGATTGGCTCAGAAAAGTATGGTTATTTTCAAAAAGTTGAATTTGAAAACTTTCCAATTTTTTATTCACATTGTAAAATTCATGGGCATGATTACTCTGAGAGCTTTATGCTTCACCCATAACTTAAAAAGAAAAACTCAAACGAACCTATTTCTCCAAATCTAAATGATAAAGTTATTAAACATATTTATGTAGCTAAAGCTAACCCAAATGGAAATACTATTACTGCCTAATTGGAATTCACTAATGTGCTTAATGTTGACACTCCCAATACTCAATCTAATGAGGTCAAATATATCAATAATGTTGAATATGATGGTTTGTCTATCAATCCTTCTCTACATGATAACTCCCCTTCTCATGATAACTGTAATGTTCAAGAGGTTGACAAAAATGCAATTTCTCTCCCTAATCATTCTATTCAGGTCTCTTTGCCTCATCTTAATGCTGAGCATGGAAATGAGCATGTGAATTTTAATGGTAATTTGCATGAAAATTTGGAGATGGCTGAAAATCAGGAACAAAACTCTAAATCTCATCCTGATATTTGTGCTCTTAATGGTATTACTACCCCTCCTTCTCCTAATCCCATGATTAACATTCATTCTAATCCCACCTTTCAGCTTAATCCTAAGGTTGAAGATGGGGAAGTTGTGATTATAAATGTTTTGGTTGATTCTGATCCAATTCTTAACACCTCTAATAAGTCTTTTTCTGATGGTGATACATTGGATAAAAATAGAGCTTTTCAAATTGTTCTAAAAAAGAAATCTTTTAAAGAAAAAATGTTTGTTCATAACTCAATGAGATCTAGTAGATCCGGATCTTCATCTCATAAATAATGGCCTTTTGGCATTAGACACGTTGCTATCTTTGTAATGATTTTACTTACTTGTTTTCCTTTAGCTTATTTAATATTTTCTTTATATTTAATTTTATTATGTGGAATGTTCGAGGGATTGGAACCTCACTATCTATAATCGTGTTAGAATTCTTTGCCGTATTAATAATATATCCTTACTTATGGTCATTGATCCTCTCATAAATGCTTCTAAGATCAATCATGTTGCTAGAATGCTCAATTTTAATAACTTTTCTCTAACAGAATAAAATTTGGTGCTTCGGAACAATTTACTTAATGTTTCCATTTTAGATGATCTCCATCAAGTTGTTTACGCTTCCTGTAATAGAGTTGGTAGGAACATCCTTTGGGACAACTTAAGAAGTTTTGCTATAACTGTTAACAAACCTTGGTTGGTTTGGAGTGATTTCAACACTATCCTCTCTTCCTCTGAAAGAAGGGGAGGTTTCTCTCCTATGATTCATTCTATGGAAGGATTCTCTAATATGATTATTGATTGCAACCTTATTGACATTGGTTATTCTGGTTCTAATTACACTTGGCATAACTCTAAACTTTGGCAACACCTTGATAGAATCATTTTTAACTCTCATTGGATTAATTAATAGCCTCTTACCTCTATTGAACTTTGAGTAGAACCTTCTTGGATCATGCTCCTCTTTTGATTTCTGTTCAATATAACTCTAAAATATTATCCTCCTCTTCTCTTTTAGATTTCAAAATATGTGGATTCAACACTTCAATTTTTTAAAAGTTGTTACCACCAATTGGGATGCCCCCTTACACCCTGATAATTCAATTAGGGGTATGATTAGATTCTATTTTAAACTTAAAAGGCTTAAAAAAACCTTGTTTGGTGGAACAAGTATTATTTTAAAAATCTCTTTACTAATATCAAAAATATGGAGCTTTTGGTTTGTAGTCTTGAAAATGTAGTTTTGACTGACTCTTCTAAGTAGAAGAATTTGAATGAAGCCAAAGATAATCTAGTTAACTATCAGAATATGGAAGAAACTTATTAGTGGCAAAAGGTTGCTAGTAAGCATATTGCTGATGGGGACAAAAATACAAGGTATTTTCATGCTTTAGCTTTAAACTCCATCCAAAATATTAAAAGTGATATTAGAGATTGGATCACTGACACTAATGAGATTAAAGCCTTGATTGTTAGTCACTTTATAAATATTCTTAACAAGAACCACACTTTAGATGCTATTTCTAGCTCCCATTTGATCCCCTCAACCATTACTAGTGATGACAATCATTTGCTTACTAGGTTGCCTATGGAAAAGGAGATTGGTAAAATTCTTAATAGCATGAATACTAATTCTGTTACTGGACTTGAAGGTTATACGACACAATTTTTCCAGCACTGTTGGCCTATTATTAAAAATGATTTAGTTGATGTGTGATTGATTTCTTTACTGCTAATCCTCTTCCTAGATATTTTACTAGTACTTCCATTGTCCTTATAGTTAAAATTGAGAATCATGAATCATGGAGTGATTTCAAACCTATTAGTCTTTGCACTTTCTTTCATAAATTGATTGCTAAAATGCTTGCTAATAGACTTAGTCCTCTTCTCTAAAATTATCTCCTTTAACGAAACTGGTTTCGTTAGAGGTAGAGCTATATCTATAACGTTCTTCATGAGCAAGAGCTGATTATGATTTGGATGCTCCTAATAAGGGTGGTAACATCTTATTTAAATTAGATATTTCTAAAGCATTTGACATCATCTCTTGGGATAACGTTCTTCTTACTTTGTTTTCTATTATTATTAATGGTGAGGTTTTTTTTCCCTTCTTCTCATGGTTTGAGGCAAGGTGACCCCTTGTCCCCTTCCCTATTTATTATTATTGTGGAATATATTTCTAGGAGCTTAAATGACCTTTTCAATAATAATCCTAGCATGTATTTTAGAACTCTTGGTGTTTTACCTATCTCTCATCTTAGTTTTCTAGATGATTTCATTATTTTTTGTAGTACTTCCATCCATCACATTAAATGCATTAAGAATTTCATAAATAATTTTGGTAAAAAAAGTGGTCGTTATATCAATGAGGGCAAAAGTTGTTTCATTACCTCTTCTAAAATCTCCAGTAACAAAATCAATCAAATCTTGAGAATCACTAATTATAAACAACAATAACTCCCTATTAAATATCTTGGTACTCCTTTATGCAAAGGTCAAAAAAGATTCTCTTTGATGATCTAATCCAAAAAATTGCTAATAAAATTTATGTTTGGGAATTTCACTTACTTTCCTTGGGTGGTAGGTTTACTTTGCTCAAGAGTACCCTTAATTCCATGCCTCTTTATCTTATTCAAACCATCATCCCTACTAACTCTACCTTAAACAGAATAGAACATCTCCTTAATAAATTTTTTTGGGGCTCTAACAATTCTACTAAAAGGATGCATTGACTTCTTGGTATAAAAGTTGTGGCACCCTTGTGATGGTGGATTTAAGTCAATTTGTGAAGCTATTACTACTTTCTCTCTCATAAACTTTGGTGAAATTTTAGGAGTAATAATAGTCTTTGGGAAAACTTCATGACTACAAAATACTGCCAGGGTAAGCATCCTCTTATTTTCCCTTAAAAAGTGGGTGACTCCCCTATCTGGAAAAGACTTTGCTCCATCAAATGGGAAGCTGAATCCCTTATATCTTGGGGGGTTAACTCTGGATCTTCTTTCTTTTGGCAAGGCAATTGGTTTGGAAGTGGTTCTATTAATGATTTCTTATCTACACATTCTACTGTTGCTATTAAAGTGAACTCTTTTTGGATTAATAATAATTGGAATAATAGTAAACTCACTAATTATATTCCTATTTCTCTTTTAGATAAATTCACTAACATTCCTATCATTTCTAACAAGCCTGATAAGATTCTTTTTAAGCTATCTCATAATGGTGATTTTATCTTTAAAGAGGGTTGGAATCATATTAGAGAAGCGCGTGGCTTCTCTAATGTGTTTTTTAAAATTTCGAATAACATTATCCCTATTTCCTAATTTGTCCTTATTTGGAGAATTCTAAAAAATTTCATTCCTATGGACTCTTTGATGTGGGGAAAGGCTTTCAGTTCCCTTCCAAATGATATTACTATTTTCACATTGAGAATGCAAATCATGTTTTTGTTAATGGAGCTATTGCCTCCAAATTGTGGGTTTGCTATGATGAACTTTTCAATATTAACCATTTTCATGGTTCTTTATCCTTATGTCAACTTCTTGATGTTTATTTTCATAAAACTATGAAAGGTCATATTAAAGTAAGTACTGCTATCACTCTTATATGATTCATATGGATGGACATAAATGAACATCGTGGTATCCCTATGAACCACCGATTATTTCTAGAACTAAAGAAAAAATTCGTGCTTTATGTAATGCTAGTTTAATTGCTAACAACCACTTTAAAGGGTGCAAATTTGTGGCCAACAAGCTAGGTCTTAGCTTCCCTGAGATCCCCAACTGGAAAGAAGATAAGCTTATATATTAGAGAAAGCCTCATAACAATATTATCAAAATTAATATTGATGACTCTATCTCTCAAAATTATTTTGGTTGAGGTGGCATTTTCAGAAACTTTAAAGGTAGTGTCATTTGTGCTTTTACCTACCCCCTTAAAGCTTGTTCTGTTATCTTTGTTGAATTAAAGGTTATTAACAAAGATATAGAGATTTGTTTGCAAAAAGGTTGGCGCAATATTTGGATTGAAGTGGATGCACTTTTGCTCATTGATATGTTGACTTCCACCAAGGTGGGAAACACAAATTTATACTACCTCCTTAATCATACTAGAGGTCCCCTCTCTCAAGTCTGTTTTAAAGTCAATAAAATTTGGCGTGAAGGAAATGCTTGTGCTGACTATCTTGCTAATTTAGGTGCCAAATTAGAGGTGCTCACCTTTTATGATCATTCTAGTCCTTCTAAATAATTGTGTGGTTTGGTTAATTTGGAAAACTCCTTTACCATACCTCAAATTAAGTTACATTATGCTTATTTCTCGCTTGGTTTGTCTCAGATTTTCCACTTTCTATTTTCTTTGATCTGCACTCTCCTCTTCTTAATTTTCTACTGAACTTACATCCTGCTTTTTCATGGTTATCTGTCGGTGGTATTTGGCTCTTCTACCTCATCTATTGCTTACATTTATTTGTTTTTTTAACATCTTGGCTTCTAATTTTATTTGCTAATAGCCAACTTTCATGGACTCGCTTGTTTCTGGATTCTGTTCTCTGCTCCTTTTCAACCCTCAAGGATCAATTAGTTACTTTGCTGATTATGTTCATTGTTTCCTTTCTTTTTAGTTTTGTGATTACTGCTATTTCTTTGCATGGTTTGGATTCTTTTGGTCACCTTTTTTCCTTTTGATATTGCTGTTGTTGTTTGCTTAGCAGTCGATTATTTTCCTACACACATGATGGATTTTTGGGCTATATATTTTTTGATTCCTAACATGTCTCAATTCTATAATGAAACTGCCTACATTCTATTCTCTTGGTTAACTATTTAGTTTGTTGTATTGGTTATCGAATGAATTATCGTTATTACATTTAGCAGCTATTTTTTTTGATTCCTACCGCTTTTTATTCGAATTATTGTCGGTTAGCCTCATTACCTGTGTTTGTATGGGTTTATCTACTAGGTTACTCTTGGCTCTATTAGACTTGTAAAATTATTGGTATGATCTAGCAAGAAATATGTGGATGTTAACACCTAGGCTGTTGCTCCTAATTGGCTTTCATCACTATGAGGGTGTTTTCCTTGCCATGATGAGTAATCTAGGCAGAGGTTTATGTTGGCAACTCTTTCACATGTTATGTTGGAATACATAGGTGGTGTTGTTCTTTCAAAAGATTGGTTGCATCCTTTGTCTGGCTGAATTGTGTTTCCTTTCCTTCTATAGTGTATTTTGCCATTATTTTTTATACAGGCATTAAAGATAAAATGATTTTCATCCAATGGCAGTTGCCTTCCCTCAGGTATGTAAGATATGATGGTTGGGATGAATTCACTCATAATTTGCTTGGTAGTAGCATTTGTGATGTAACCCTTCCTTTGAAGTTTGAATACACATGCTTGCGGCTACCGCATTCTTGTGTGACTGAGCCTGAGCCTTCCTTCGAAGAATTCTCTAGTTTTCTCTCACTCATTTATTTCTTTAGTTATTATATTTCTACCTGTGCTAATTTCTTTCTCTAAATGTTTGTGTTATTTTTATTTCCTTGCGTGTTCTTTCTCATAGTGGCATAGGCTTCTCTCATCTTCATAACTTTGTCAAGGTCGTCCACTGGCTTCTCCTATTACTTTTGTTTCTCTTACTATTTTTCTTTTCTCTTTACTTTTTCTTTCTATTTTATGGTTGTACTTAGATAGGGGATTCATTCTCTAGGCTGATTGTAGCTCTTTGATTAGTAGATCTTGATTTTATCCTCTCTTAAGGACCTTATAACCCCCTTTTTGTGGCAATAAAATTCTCCTACATGGTTCCCCCCAAAAAAACCCTAAATCATAAACCTTAAAAACCTAAAAACCTAAACCTAAACTAAATAAAACCTAAAAATGAAATAAATAAAAATACCTACACCTAAGTAAAATAAAATAAAAACCTAAACTAAAACCTAGACCTAAACTTAAAAAAAAATAAAATAAAAAAATAAAAAAATTAAAATAAAATAAATAAAAACCTGAACTAAACTATAAAATAAAATAAACCTAAGAAAAAAAACCTAAATAAAATAAAAACTAAACTTAAAATAAAAATAAATAAACCTAAAATAAAATAAAATAAGAATTAAATAAAAACCTAAACCTAGATAAAGCTAAAAATAAAAAAAAAATAAAACCTAAACCCTAAACCAAAAGAAAACCTAAACCTAAAATAAAAATAAAATAAATCAATACCTAAACCAAAATAAATAAAACCTAAACCTAAACCTAAAATTAACTAAACTTAAAAAAAAAGAAATTAAAATAAACTAAAAATAAACCAAAACATAAACAAAAAAATAAAACCTAAAAATAAAACTAAAATAAAAACTTAAAACCTAAACTTAAAGAATGAAACTAAGAACCTAAACCTAAACCTAAAAATATAAAATAAAACCTAAACCTAAAAATAAAATATAAATAAAACTCAATTAAAAAATAAACCTAAAAAATAAACTAAAATAGAAAACCTAAACTAAAATAAATAAACTAAACTAAATACAAATAAAAAAATAACCCTAAATAAAAATAAAAAATAAAGTAAACTAAAATAAATAAATAAACTAAATTTATTAAATAAACCTAAACCTATCGGTTTACTTAAATTTAAAAAAAATAACCTTAAACCCTTAATCCTAAACTCTAAACCTACAACCCTAAACCAACAACCCTAAATCTTGCACCCTAAAAGACCCCTAAACTTTTAACCCTAAACCCAAAAAGCATAATCCCTAAAACAGAAAATCCTAAACCTAAATCCTAAATCCGAAAACCCTAAACCATAAACCATAAACCCTAAACCCCAAACCCTAAAGCTTACAACCCTAAACCATAAACCCTAAACCCTAAGCCCTAAACCCTAAAAATCTAAAAATCTAAACCTAAATTAAATAAAATCAAAAACTAAAATAAATAAATATCCTAAATCAAAATTCAATAAAAAAATAAAATAAAATAAAATCTAAACTAAAACCTAAACCTAAACCTAAAAAAAAATAAAAAATAAAAAAAACTAAACAAAAATAAATAAATAAAAATCTAAACTAAACTAAAAAAATAAAATAAACCTAAAAATTAAAAACATAAATAAACTAAAACCTAAACGTAAAATAAAAATAAAATAAAAATTAAATAAATAATAAAACCTAAACCCTAAACTAAAAAAAACCTAAATCTAAACTAAAATAAATAAAACCTAAACCTAAACCTTAAATTAAATAAAATAAAATAAAATAAAACTAAACCTAAACCTAAATCCTATACCCTAAACCCTAAACCCTAAACCCTAAACCCTAAAACCCTAAACCTAAATCCTAAACCCTAAACCCATAAATCCTAAACCCTAAAGTCTAAACCCTAAGCCCTAAACCCCAAATCCTAAAGCCTAAACCCTAAGCCCTATACCCAAAAAAACCTAAAAAAACTAAACTTAAATAAAATAAAATAAATTAAAAAAACTTATACTTAAATAAAATAAAATAAAATAAAAACCTAAGCCTAAACCTAAATAAAAATAAAATAAACCTAAAACAAAATAAAATAAAAACTAAATAAAAACCTAAATTTAAAAAATAAACCTAAAAATAAAACATAAAAATAAATAAAAATAAAACCTAAGCCCTAAGCTAAGAAAAAAACCTAAACTTAAAATAAACAAAATAAAATAAACTAAACCTAAACTAAAATAAACTAAACTGAAATAAATAAAAGCTAAAACTAAACCTAAACCCTAAACTAAATAAAATAAATTAAATTAAATCAAAAATAAATCTAAACCTAAACTAAAAAATAAAACCTAAAATACAAACCTATAACCTAAACCTAAAAAAATAAAATAAAAACCAAAACCTAAACTTACAAAAAATAAATAAAACCTAAACCTAAAAATGAAATAAAAGTAAAACTAAACTAAAAAATAAACATTAACCAAAACTTAAACCCAAAAAATAAATTAAAATAAAAATTTAAAACTAAACTAAATAAAAATAAAAATAAATTAAATAAAAATAAAAATGAAATAAACAAAAATAAACAAAAATAAACTAAATAAACCTAAACCTACTAGTTTAATTAATTTTAAAAAAAACCCTAAATCCCAAATGTAAACCCAAACCTAAAAATAAAATAAAATGAAATAAATAAAATTAAACTAAAATAAAATAAAAACTAAACTTAAAAAAAAATTAAATAAACCTAAAACAAAATAAAATAAAAACTAAATAAAAGCCTAAACCTAAAAAATAAACCTAAAACCTAAAATAAAAATAAAATAAATAAAATAAAATAAACGAAACCTAAACTAAATTTAATTACACTAAGATAAAGAAAATATAACCTAAACCTAAACATAAACAAAATAAAATATAATAAACTAAAATAAACCTAAACCTAAATTAAAAAAATAAAACCTACAAAAAATTAAATAGAAACCTAAAACCTAAACCTAAAAAAATAAAATAAAAAACTAAACCTAAACCTAAAATAAAAAACTAAAACTTAAACCTAAAAAATAAAATAAGAATAAAACTCAACCAAAATATAAACCTAAACTTAATCCTAAACCTAAAAAATGAACTAAAATTAAAAACCTAAACTAAAATAAATAAACCTAAAATAAATAAACTAAACAAATTAAAAATAAAAAGTAAACCTAAATAAAAAAAATAAAGTAAACTAAGATAAATAAATAATAAACTAAATAAACTAAATAAACCTAAGCCTATCAATTTACATTATTTTTTTTAAAAAAATAAACAAAAAAATCTAAACCCTAAGGTAACCGTAAATTATAAACCCTTAATCCTAAACACTAAACCCTAAATGCTAACACTAAACCCTAACCCTAAACCCTAAACCAAAAACTCAAAACTTAAACCTAAACCTAAACCCTAACACTATCCCTAAACCCTAAAACCCTAAACCTTAAACCTTAAATTAACCCTAAACCCTAAAAAACCCTAAACCTTAAGTCCTAAACCCTAAAACCTAAACTAACTCTAAACCTTAAGCTAACCCTAAACCCTAAACTTAAACCCTAAAAACCCTAAACCCTAAAGCCTAAACCCTAAAGCCTAAACCATAAACTAAAATAAATAAAAAATAAATTAAGTAAATTAAATAAACATAAACCTATCGGTTTACTTAATTATTTTTTTATAAAAAGACCCTAAACCATAAATCCAAAACCCTAAACCCTAAAACTAGCCCTAATAAACCTAAAAATAAACTAAAAATAAATAAAAAATAAAACCTAAACCCTAAACTAAAAAAACTAAACCAAAAATAAATAAAATAAAATAAACGTAAATGTAAACTAAAATAAACTAAACTAAAATAAATAAAACCTAGACATAAACCTAAACCCTAAACTAAATAAAACAAAATAAACTAAATATAAAACTAAACCTAAGCTTTAAAAAAAAACCTAAAAAAAATCTAAAATAAAAACCTAAAACTTAAACCTAAAAAAACAAAAAAAACAAAACCTCAACCCAAAAAAAACCTTAAACCCTAAACTGTAAACCCTAAACCTAAACCCTAAACCCTAACACTAACCCTAAACTCTAATCCCTAAACCCATAAACCCTAAACCCTAAACTAACCCTAAACACTAAATCCTAAACCTTAAAAATCCTAAACCTTAAAGCCTAAACCCTAAACCTTAAACCCTAAACCCTAAATAAACCCTAAACCCTAAGCTAACCCTAAACCCTAAACCATAAACCCTAAACCCTAAAACCTAAACACTAAAACCTAAACCCTAAACCTTAAACCCTAAACCCTAAACTCTAAACTAAAATAAAAAAAATAAACTAAGTAAACTAAATACACCTAAACCTATCAGTTTACTTAATTTTTTATAAAAAAGACCTTAAACCTAAATCCTAAACCCTAAACTCGAAACCTTAAACCTAAACCCTAAACCCTAAACCCTAAACCCTAAAACTAACCATAATAAACCTCAAAAACAAACCTAAAAATAAATAAAAAATAAAACCTAAAACCTATACTAAAAAAACCTAAAATAAATAAACATAAACCTAAACTAAAATAAACTAAACTAATCCTAAACCCAAAACTAAATAAAATAAAATAAAATAAAAATAAACATAAACATAACTAAAAAAATCCTAAAAAAACCTAAACTAAAAACAAAAGGCTTAAGCCTAAAAAAATAAAACAAAAACCTAAACATAAACCTAAAAATAAAAAATAAAATCTAAAAAAAAAAAAAAATAAAATAAATAAAATTAAACTAAAAAATTAAACATAAACCTAAACTTAAACCCAAAAATTAACTAAATTAAAAAAAGTTAAACTAAAATAAATAAACTTAAAATAAATAAGGTAATCTAAAAAACATAAAAAAATAAACATAAATAAAAATAAAAAGTAAATTAAACTAAAATAAATAGATAAAATAAACTAAATAAACCTAAACCTATGAGTTTACTTAAATTAAAAAAAAACCCTAAACCCTAAAATACCCTAAACCCTAAACCCAAAAAAAACCCTAAACTATAAAACCTAAATTCTAAGAACCCTATACCCTAAACCCTAAACCCAAAACTAACCCTAAATCTAGCCTAACCCCAAACCTTAAATAGCCTAAAACCTAAAGCCTAAACACTAAACCCTAAACCCTAAAGCCTAACCCTAAACCTTAAGCCCTAAAGTAATAAACCCTAAACCCTAAACCCTAAACCCTAAACCCTATACCCTAAACCCTAAACCTTAAACCCTAAACCCTAAACCCTTAAAACCTAAAAACCTAAAACTAAAGTAAATAAAACCTAAAAATAAAATAAATGAATAAACCTAAAGTAAAATTTAAACTAAAAAATAAAATAAAATAAATAAATAATAATAAACTAAAATAAAATAAATAAAAACATAAACTAAATTTAAAAATATATAAATCTAAGATTAAAATACCTAAAAAAATAAAAATTAAAACATAAACCATAAATTAAAAATAAAAACTAAACCTAAAATAAAAATAAAATAAACAAAATAAAATAAATGTAAACCTAGACTAAAAAAACTAAACTAAAATAAATAAAACCTCAACTTAAACTTAAATAGAAATTAAACCTAAACCATAAACTAAATAAAATAAAATAACCTAAATAAACATAAACTAAAATAAAAAAATAAAACATAAAAATAAAAACCTAAACCCTAAACTCTAAAAAGCTAAAAACCTAAACCTAAACTAAATAAAACCTAAAAACAAAATAAATAAAAAACCTAAACCAAAATAAAATGAGAAAAATAAAATAAAATAAAAACATAAACTAAAACCTAAACCTAAACCAAAACCTAAAAAGAAAATAAAATTAAAATTAAGAACTAAACTAAAATAAAATTAATACAAACATAAACTAAACTAAAAATAAAAAAATGTAAATAAAATAAAAATTAAACTTAAAAAATTAAATTAAACCTAAAATAAAATAAACTAAAAAATAAATAAAACTTAAACCTGAAAAATAAATTTAAAAATAAAACATAAAAATAAATAAAAAATAAATCCTAAACCCTAAACTTGAAAAAAAAAACCTAAATCTAAATTAAACTAAACCTAAACCAAAACCTAAACTAGCTAAAATAAAATAAACTAAAAATAAACCTAAACCTAAACTAAAAAATAAAACCAAAAACTAAACCTAAAATAAAACCTAAAAACCTAAAATAAAATAAAAACTTATACCTAAAAAATAACTTAAAAATAAAACTAAACTAAAAAATAAACATAAACTTAAACCTAAACCTAAAAAAGTGAACTAAAATAAAAAACCTAAACTAAACTAAACGAAAATTAAAAAAAATAAACCTAAATAAAAATAAAAAATAAAATAAACTAAATAAACATAAACTTATCGGTTTACTAAATTTTTAAAAAAAAACCCTTTACTCTAAACCCTAAACAAACCCTAATAACCTAAAAACCAAAACTTAAATAAAATAAAACCTAAAATAAAATAAATTAATAAAACCTAAACATAAATAAAATAAAATAAAATAAAAACATAAACTAAAACCTAAACCTAAACCTAAACCTAAAAAAATAAACTAAAAAAAATAAAATAAAATAAAATATATAATAACCTAAACTAAACTAAAAAACAAAATAAACCTAAGATAAAAAATCTAAATAAATCAAAAACTAAACATAAAATAAAAAAATAACCTAAAATAAAAAAATAAAAATTAAATAAAAACCTAAACCTAAAAAATAAACCCAAAAATAAAACTAAAAAATAAATAAAAAATAAAACCTAAACTAAACCCTAAAAAAAGAAAATTTGTAGACCTAAAATAAAAATAAAATAGATAAAATAAAATAAACCTAAACCTAAACGGAAATAAACTAAACCCAAACCTAAACTAAATAAATAAAATAAAATAAACTAAAAATAAGCCTAAACCTAAACTAAAAAATAAAACTTAAACTAAAATAAAAACCTAAAACTTAAACCTGAAAAAATAAATTAAAAACCTAAACTTGAACCAAAAATAAGAAATAAAACCTAAACTAAAAAAATAAAATTAAAATAAAACTCAACTAAAAAATAAACTTAAACCTAAACCTAAACCTAAATATAAAACTAAAATAAAAAACCTAAACTAAAATAAATAAACCTAAAATAAATAAACTAAACTAAATAAAAATAAAAAATAAACATAAATAAAAAGAAAAATAAAATCAACTAAGATAAATAAATAATAAACTAAATAAACTAAATATACTAAATAAACCTAAACCAATCGATTTACATAATTTTTTTTTGAAATTAAATAAACAAAAAACAACCTAAACCCTAAGCTAACCCTAAACTATAAACCTTGAAACCTAAACCCTAAACCCTAAAAATAAACTAAAAAATCCTAGACCTACCTATTTACTTAATTTAAAAATTAACCTAAAAAAAAAGTTAAACCCTAACCCTAAAACCTAAACCTTAAACCCTAAACCCTAAATAAGAAAAAGAAACCCTAAGCCCGAAAACCCCAAACTAAAACCATAAACCCTAAACCCTAAACCCCAAACCCAAATCCTTAAACCCTAAACCCTAAACACTAAACCGTAAACCCTAAACCTTAAAAACCCTAAACCCTAAAGCATAAAAACTAAACCTTAAACCCTAAACCCTAAACCCTAAGCCTAAACCCTAAAGCCCTAAACCATAAAACCATAAACCCTAAACCTTAAACCCTAAACCCTAAACCCTAACCTAAAAGCCTAAACCTAAAAAATGAAATAAAAATAAAACTAAAATAAATTAACCTAAACCTAAACTTAAAAAATAAAACTAAAATAAAAAACATAAATGAAAATAAATAAACCTAAAATAAATATAATAAACTAAGTAAAAAAGAAAATAAACCTAAATAAAAATAAAAAATGAAATAAACTAAAATAAATAAAAATAAACTAGGTAAACTAAATATACCTAAACCTACCGGCATACTTATTTTTGTAAAAAAAACCCTAAATCATTAATCCTAAACCCTAAACCCTAGATCTTAAACCCTAAAACTTACTCTGAACACTAAACCCTAAACTTACAACACTAAACCTATCAACCCCAATCCCTAAAACACCCTACACCCTAAAGTCTAAATCATAAACCCTAACCCTAAACTCAAACCCTAAACCCTAAACCCTAAAAGAATAAACCCTAAAACCATAAACCCTAAACCCTAAGCCCGAAACCCAAAACCCTAAATCGTAATCCTAAACCCTAAACCCCAAACACTAAACCTAAACCTAAAGTTACAAAATAAATTAAAAAATAATCTGAAACTCTAAAACCTAACAAACCTAAACCTAAACTTAAGCCCTAGCAATGAGAAAAACCTTGACAGTAGGAACATCATTGTCAACTAGGCTTAGTCTAAATCTAATAGTGGAGGCGAAGGTGAAGGCGGCGGTTATCATAGTGGTAGTGGGGGATCTGGAAGTGGGGGTAGATATAGAGGTGGTGGTCAGAGCAATGGTGGTTATGGAGGAGAGGAGCGATGGAGGTTACAAGGTGGTGGTTGCATAGGGAAAGATCGAGGATATGATGATGGATCCCGCTACTCAAGAGGCTGAGGTGGTTCTGATGGGAACTGGAGAAACTAAAGAACAGCCAATCCGACCTGCTGCTTATGGAACTATCTTGACAGTAGAGATGATTCCAGTTATTTAGGTTTTTTGATTTGCTCTATGCGTGCTAAATTTTGATCTATGTCATCACTTGTGTCCTAGAAAACTTGGTATGTTACTTGGTTGATGAAATAAAAAAGAAGCAATGTTGAATCTGACTTTGTCCTCTGTTTAAAAAAAATGAAATCAAAAAACCCTAAACTAAAACTTGAACCCTAAACCTAATATCTAAACCTTATACCCTAAACCCTAAAGATCAAAACTAAATAAATAAAAAATTTAGAAAAATCATCACTATAAAATTAACCCTAAACCTTAAACCCTAAACCTTAAACCCTACACCCTAAAACCCTAAACCCTAAACCCTAAAACTTACAACCCTAAACCCTAAACCCTAAACCCTAAGCCCTAAACCCTAAAACCTACAACCCTAAACCCTAAACCCTAATCTCTAAACCCTACAAACCTAAAAAATCCAAACCTAAATTAAATAAAACCTAAAAAAATAAATTAATTAAAAAACCTAAACCTAAATAAAAAATAATAATAAAATAGAATAAAAACCTAAACTAAAACCTAAACCTACACTTAAACCTAAAAAATTAAATAAAATAAAAAGTAAAATCTAAACTCAAATAAAATAACAAAAATAACCAAAAAATAAAAAACCTAAATAAAATCTAAACAAATAATAAGTAAAAATAAAATAAAATAAAAACTAAATAAAAACCTAAACCTAAAACATAAACATAAAAACAAACCTAAAATTAAATAAAAAATAAAGCATAAACCTTAAACTAAAAAAAATCCTAAAAATAAACCTAAAACCTAAACAAAAAATAATAAAATAAAAATCCAAAGCTAAACCTAAAAATAAAATCATAGCCTAAATAATGAAATGAAAAGAAAATTAAACTAAAAAATAAACCTAAACCTAAACCAACATAAAAAAAGTAAACTTAAATAAAAACCTAAACTAAAATAGATAAACTAAATAGAATAAAAATAAAAATAAACCTAAATTAAAATAAAAAATAAAATTAACTAAAATAAATAAAAATAAACTAAATAAACATAAACCTATTAGTTACTATTTTTTAAAAAAACCCTAACCCTAAACCCTAAACTCTAAACCCTAAATAATAAACCTTAAATCGTAAACCATAAAACCCTAAAGAAATCTTACCCTAACCCTAAACCCTAAACCCTAAAACTAACCCAAAACCCTAAACGCTAAACCTTAGAACCCTCAAGCCTAAAAACTAAACCCTAAACCCTAAAACCTAAACCCTAAATCCCTAAATCAACCATATACCCTACAACCCTAAACCCTAAACCCTAAAACCCTAAACCCTAAACCCTAAACCCTAAACTCTAAAACCTTAAACCTTGAACCTAGACCTTAAACCCTAAACCCTAAACTCGTAACCTAAAACCATAAACTATAAACTCTAGACCCTAAACCCTAAATCCTAAACCCTAAAATCCTAAACCCTAAAACCTAAAATCTACAACACTAACCCCTAAACCTAAACCCTAAACCCTAAACCCTAAAACCTTAAACCCTAAATTGACCCTAAACCCTAAACTCAAAAAAGCTAAAAATGTAAACCTAAACTTAAAATAAACTAAACCTAAACTCTAAATTAAATAAAATAAACATAAACCTAAACATAAAAAAACACCTAAAAATAAACCTGAAATCAAAACATAAACTTAAACATAAAATTTAAAATAAAACTTAAAACTAAAAAATAAAATAAGAATTAAATAAAACTAGAAAATAAACTTAAACCTAAACCTAAACCTAAAAAATAAACTAAAAATTAATAAACCTAAAATAAATAAACTAAACTAAATAAAAATAAACCTAAATAAAAATAAAAAATAAATTAAATAAACTTAAACCTATTAGTTTACTAAAATATAAAAAAATAAATAAGAAAAACCTAAACCCTAAACCCTAAAATCTGCCACCTTCAACCCTAAACCCTAAATCCCAAACCCTAAACCCTAAACCATAAAACCTATAATGCTAAACCCTACACCCTAAACCCTAAAAACCTAAAAGCCTAAACCTAAACTAAATAAAATGAAAAAAATAAAATAAAATGAAATGAAAACCAAAATAAAATAATTAAAAAAAAAAAAAAAAAACATAAACTAAAACCTAAACCAAAACCTAAAAATAAAATATAATAAAGAAATAAAAACTAAACTAAAATAAAATAAATATAAACCTAAACTAAATTAAAAAATATAAATCCTAAAAAATAAAAACTAAACCTAAAATAAATTATAAAGAAAGTAACTAAAAACCTAAACCTAAATAATAAACCAAAAAATAAAACCTAAAAATAAAATAAAAAATAAAACCTAAACCATAAACTAAAAAAAACCGTAAACCTAAAATAAAAATAAACATAAACATAAACCTAAACTAAAATAAACTAAACTAAAATAAATAAAACCTAAACCTAAACTAAAAATAAACAAAACCTAAACCTAAACCAAAACTAAACAAAATAAAATAAACTAAAAATAAACCTAAACCTAAACTAAAAATAAAATGTAAAAAATACCTAAAATAAAAACCTAAAACAAAAACCTAAAAATATAAAATAAAACCTAAAACTAAACATAAAAATAAAAAATAAAACTTTAACCTAAAAAATAAAATAAAAATAAAATAAAACTAAAAAATAAACCTAAACCTAAATCTAATCCTACACCTAAAAAAATAAACTAAAATAAAAATGTAAACAAAATTCAATAAACTAAACTAAATAAAAATAAAATTAAACTTGAACCAAAATAAAAAATAAAATAAACTAAAATTAAAAAAATAAACAAATAAACCTAAACCTACTAGTTTGCTTAATTTAAAAAAATATTAAAATAAAAAAACCCTAAAATAAACCCTAAATCCTAAACTCTAAACCCTAAACCCTAAAACCATAAAACCTAGACCGTACAACCCTAAACCCTAAACCCTAAACCCTAAAACCCTAAACCCTAAAACCCTAAATCCTAAACCCTACAATCTTAAAGCCTAAATCTTAGACCCTAAAACACTAAACCCTAAACCCTATACCCCTAAACCCTAAACCCTAAACCCTAAGCCTTGAATACTAAACCTTAAACCCTAAAGCCTAAATCCTAAAACCCTAAACCCTAAACACTAAACCCAAAACCCTAAACCATAAAACCATAAACCCTAAACCCTAGACCCTAAACCCTTAAACCTAAACCGTAAACCCTAAAACCTTAAACCCTAAACCCTAAAATTTACAACCCTAAACCCAAAAAAGCTAAAAAACTAAACTAAAACTAAATAAAACCTAAAAATACAAAAAATGAAGCTTAAAAAAAATAACTAAAATAAAATAAAAACCTAATCTAAAACCTAAACCTACACATAAAAAGAATTTAAAATAAAAAAAAAAAAACTAAATTGAAATAAAATAAATAAATACCTAAGCTAAACTAAAAAATAAAATAAAAGCTAAACCTAAAATAAAAATAAAATAAAATAAAAAATAAATAAAAACCTAAACCTAAATAATAAACTTAAAAATAAAACATACAAATAAATAAAAAATAAAACCTAAAAACTAAACTAAAGAAAAACCTAACCTAAAATAATAATAAATAAACCTAAACCTAAACTAAATTAAATGAAACTTAAACCTAAACCTAAGCCAAAAACAAAACTAAAAATAATAAAATAAACTAAAAATAATCCTAAACTAAACTAGGAAATAAAACCAAAAAATAAACCTAAAATAAAAACCTACAACCTAAACTTAAAAATATAAAATAAAAACCTAAACCTAAGCCCTAAAAAAATAAGCTCAAACATAAATAAAAAATAAAAATAAAACTAAACTAAAAAATAAACCTAAACCTAAACCTAAACTTAAAAATTAAACTAAAGTTAGAAACCTAAACTAAAATAAATAAACTTAAAATAAATAAATAAATAAATAAAAATAAAATAAACCCCAGGGATATGATGGTGGAGGCAAGAGGAGCAATGGAGGTTGCATCCCTCTAGCAGAGGGAGAGATCAGGGATATGATGGTGGATCCTGTTACTCGAGAGGAAGGAGTGGTTCTGATGGGAACTGAAGAGACTAAAGAACGACCAATCCGATCTACTACTTATGGGACTGTGTCTTTATAGTAGAGATGAATCTACTTATCTAGGATTTTTATTTGTTCTATGGGTGCTCATTTTTTATCTATATCGTTGCTTGTGCCATAGAAAACTTGGGATGGTACTTGGTTGATGAAATCAAAAATCTAAAATGTTGAATATGAATTTGTTCTCTAATAAAAAAACCCCTAAACCCTAAACCCTAAACCTTAAAAGCTAAACTCTAAACCTTAAACCTACAACCCTAAACCCTAAATCATAAAACTCTAAATCCTAAACCCTAAACCCTAATCCCTAAACCCTAAACCCTAAACACTAAACCCTAAACTCTGAACCCTAAAACCTACAACCTTAAACCCTAAACTTTAATTCCTAAACCCTAAACTAACCCTAAACCCTAAACACCAAACTCACCCTAAATCCTAAACTCTAAGAATGTGTAGAACCTTAATGATATGAGCATCACCATCAACTAGGATCCAGAACAAAAGTGGAGGAAAAAGGTGGTGGTTATCATAAAAGGGTGGGGGATACCTTCGAGAGGTGGTGGTCGAGTCGGTGGTTATAGAGGTAGGTGGAGCGATAGAGGTTACAATTGTGGGGGTGGTTGAGGGAGAGATCAAGGATATGATGGTGGATCTCGCTACTCGAGAGGCAGGGGTGGTTCTGGTGGGAACTTGAGAAAATGAAGAACAGTCAATCTGATATGTTGCTTATGAAATTATGTCTTTATAGTAGAGATGATTCTACTTATCTAGGGTTTTTTATTTGCTCTATAGGGGTACATTTTTTATCTATGTCATCGCTTGTGTCTTAGAAAATGTGGGGTGCTACTTGGTTGATGAAATTGAAAAGAAGAAATGTTGAATCTAAATTTGTTCTCTATTAAATAAGAAAACCTTAAGCCCTAAACCTTAAACTAAACTTAAACCCTGAACCTAAAACAAAAACCCTAAACCTGAAACTCTAAACACTAAACCCTAAACACTAAACCCTAAACCCTAAACCCTAAACCCTAAACCCTAAACCCTAAACCCTAAATCGTAAAACCCAAAACACTAAACCCTAAACCCTAAACCCAAACCCTAAAACCTAAAACTCGTAACCCCAAACCCTAAAACATAAACCCAAAACTAAGCTAAAACCCTAAACCCTAAGAATGGGCAAAACTTTGATGGCAGGAACATCACCATCAACTATGTTCAGTCTTGATCTAATGTTAGACGAGAAGATGGAGGCGGATATGATGGCAGATCTGATCTGAAGAACTAATGGGAACTAAAGAAATTGAAGAACAGCCAATTTGATCTGCTACATATGGAACTGTGTCTTTACATTACAGATAGTTCTACTTATTTATGGTTTTTGATTTACTCTATGGGTGTTTATTGTTGATCTATGTCGTCGCTTGTGTCTTAGAAAACATGGGGTGCTACTTGGTTGATGAAATTGAAAAGAAGAAATGTTGAATCTGAATTTGTTCTCTATAAAAAAAAAACTTAAGCCATAAACCCTAAACCCTAAACTAAAACTTAATCCTTAAACTTAAAACCAAAACCCTGAACCCAAAACCCTAAACCCTAAACCCTAAAAACCCTAAACTTAAAACACTAAACCTTAAACCCTAAACCCTAAAATCCTAAACCCTAAACCTTAAAACTATAAACCCTAAACCTTAAAACCTATAAGACTAAACCCTAAACCCTAAACCCCAAAACCTTAAACCCTAAACCCTAAATCCTAAAATAACCCTCCTAACCCTAAACCATAATTCTAAACCCCAAACCTTGAATAAATATGTCATTAGGTGTAGATCTAAAGAATGACCTAATCCTAACATAGTTAATTTAGCTAAAGAAAATGTCTTCAATAGACTTTCCCTTGACTATTAGAGATTTGAATACCCTAAACCCTAACCTTAAATCATATTATAATAACATTTATTATAGTATAATGTAGCATCACATATTTAAGCATGTATTCATGTGTTTTTGGATGTTATAAGATGTTTTGAAATGTTTTAGTATATTATGGTATTGTGCACTATAGTCTATTTTAATATAAACCATAAAAATATTGATTTAATAAATTAGAATAGGAAATTTGTTAAATTTGAAGTGCGAATTAGGTTGTAGTGCCAAAGGGAGCTATGCCACTTGTAGTCTAAAAAGTTAAATTTCATGTTTAAAATAAATATTATACGTTGTAACATTGTATAGCATCATATATCATAATAAATTATTCTATGCTTTTTAAATTATTTTAGTATTTTATAATCATGCAGTTGAGGCTACACTAGCATTATTTATAAAAATGTTTATTTAGACTTTAAAATAGTGGAATTTGGAAAAATTCATAATAAGTAGAGCATGTCATCATAATATATTATTTTAATTTAAAATATGTAACTGATATGACTAAAATATATAGTATTTTATTATTTAGACTAATTTTATGATTTTTTTATCTTAAGCAATCCCTTGATATGCAATATAATATAATATAATATAATATGTTATAGTGTATTATAATATAGAATGCCATAACATAGTGTAGCATCATGCATTATAACATACTATTATGTATTACTACTTGTCATTTAGCATATGTTAGTTTGTCATAGTATGATGTAGCTGAGTTTATACTGGTATAATTTACAAAATTACTGATTTATAGGTTGTGGTGATGAGATTTAGCCAAATTTAAGGTAAGTGTTAGGGAACATCATTGGGGGTGTGTTATGGTGTGTCATTTAATCAAAAGAATGGAATTTTTTTTCCAAAATAAATGTTCATTTTTCAACCAAATTTTATAAATTTTTTGCTTAAAGTGATTCATTTTAAGGTGTAATGTAAGATAATATATTACATGAATGCATATTAAAATATAATGTACATAACAATATAACTTCACATATACATGAATGTGGTGGTGTGTTACTAAATGTTATTGTACATTTTAGTATGTTTTTATTTTGTTATAATACATTGGATCAAAACTCACAAAAATGTTAATCTGAAGATTAGGATTAAAGAATTTGGCCAAATTCACGACACACCAAGAAGCAACACCAAAATTATGCTATTTTGTACCATTTCTAATAGAAAATAACAATTTTACATCCAAAATGAACATTATTCATATTTTGAGACAATTTTGTTATTTGTTCCTTTTAAGTGATTCTAATGAATTGTAATGTTAGACAATATATTATATTAAAGCAAATTATAATATAACATCATATATTATAATATAATATAGTGTGTTAATTCACACTATAATATGTTTAGCATGATATTATATAGTTAGTTTGAGCATGCACCATCACAAATCATAAAATGTTGATTATAATGTTAAGATGATGTAATTTGAATGATTACATTGTTAGGCATTTGGTTGAAGTATTAAAGGTGTGCATAAGAGAAGAAATAAGATTTGATGAGAATTCCATGTTATGGGCATGGAGGGAGATCCGCTTGGGGATCACAATTGCATTGAACAAGACATGTGAGGGGTCTATGTCGAAGGCATAGAAGAAGGAAATCTGATGGGGATAAGGTTTGAATTTGATTTGATTATATGATTTGTGGAAAAAAGATCTACTGGGGATAAGAATCTATAATCCATCAGGGATTAAGATCAAATCAACTCTAATTTGTTTTATTTTAATTGATGTGGAGACATATCCACTAGGAATTGGGTATATGAACCTTCCACTAAAGAAGCAGGTTCGGGCTATCTGTTGGGGATTGGGATTTGAGTTTGATTTCATAGATTAGTTTGGAGATGTATCTGGGAATCGAGTTTGGATTTTTTTATTTAGACTCTACTAGGGGAGTTGGTTTAATTTGGCTACATTGGGGAAGTTGGTTTTGAATTTGAATTATTTGCTTGACTTGTTTATATATGATTTGGGGCTCCACTAGGGAGAAGGGTGTAATTTAACTCCAATTGAGAAAATTATATTGGGTTTAATTTAATTTGAGTTAATGTATATACCCTGCCAGTGTGTGATGGACCCACTAAGAAGGGGCTATATTAGACTTGACGTACCTCAAGTTTACAAATCTAATGGGACAGTCTATCGACTGCGGGGTAGAGCTAGCCAACCTAAGGGGTTGCCTTTCAGTGTGAAATGGCTATGGTAGAAAGAAGGCATAGCAGACTTACATCTTCCAAAGTGAGGAACAACCACTGGGGTGACCTTTTGGATGCACAATAAATCAAACCTAGCCTAGGGAGACTACTGAGTGAATGCAGCTAGGGACTTATGTCAACTCAAAAGTATTCAGGATTAATTTTATCTTAATTTCATGTGATTTGATATGGTTTGTTTGGTAATTTGATTTCAAATTGAGGACATATCCATTGGGGATGTGAGATCAATCAAATTTGATAGATTTAATATATGCACCATGTTGGTGTGCGATGGACCCATTGAGAAGGGGATATATTGGACTTGTCCTATCTTATATTTACAAATCCAAAGGGATAGTCTATTGGTCGTGGGGTAGAGCTAGCCAACCTAAGGGGTTGCCTTTCGGTGTGCAACGACTGTGCTAAGAAGAAAGTGTAGCAGACTTACATCTTATAAAGCAAGGAACAACCATTGGGGTGACCTATTGGTAACATAATAAATAGAACCCAAGTTAGGGGTGACTATTGAGTGAATGTTCCTAGGAACTTATATCAACTCAAGAGTAGTCAGGCGATTCCTTTAAAGAGTTTTGTTGACACTGCCCTAAAGATTGGATGTCTGCTTGGAAAAAGGTACCGCTAGGGTGTCCTCTTAATCCACAAGTGAATATATATTTTGTTTATATGTTTGCATAGACCTTAGTGGTGTGCAAGGGACCACACTAAGAAGGGACTATGTTGGCCTTAACCTATCTCAGATTTACTGAACCAAGGGAGAATTTGTACATCCACAGGATGAACTCTCCAACCATAGGGGTGGTTACTAGGAAAAGAGAATTGTCTAATCTGATAGTAACCCGGGTAGTGTCTAAATGGGGTCGCAAAAAATGTTATCTAAATATAGTGCCCACAAAAGAAGTGCTATTAGGGCCGTTATCTTGAGCCTTGGAAAAGAAAACCTATAGGTGTACAATGGCCAACTCAAGGAGAAAATAGACTTACATCAATCATGAGTGGTGTATTCAATATGCTTAACTTAGCGGGAAACTTTATAAGGTGAGCTAAGACATTGTAATCAACTCTGGCTTGGTCCTCCACAAGCATATCCATGGGTGAAGCATCCTATGGAGGGGCTATATGCTCACTAGAACCAATGACTTGCTAACCCATATCCTAAGGTGCTACCCTAGAAAGTAGAACTTTGACACTGCATAAGTTGACTTCAGTGACTTCTTGGAATGATGAGCTTGTAGAAAGTTCTACCTTCTCATCAAACATAACTACAGCTTCTCCAATGGGATTCTTAGAGTCAGTTGACTCCAAGTCAATCTCAAGAAGTGAATCTGATTGATTTAGAGAAGGATAGTTCAACTCTGGATCAGAAAAGAAAGGATTAGAACTGCAATAGCTATGATCAGAAAGGTAAACTATGGCTCCCAACTTGTAGTTATGCTCAAGCTAGTCTTTAAAAGTGATACAATCCTCTAAGACATGGCCTAACATGCGGTGGTAGGGGCTATAGCTAAGATCATAGCTCTTTCCCACTTCCTCCGGCCTCTTAGGCTCTGGTCACTGAAAGTCAAGTTTCTTTAAGAGATTCTTCAATATTTTCCTAACTACCTCCCTCTTGAATGAATATGGCTTATTCAATCTATCAGCAAAAGTAGGTGGAAAGTAGCTACCTCATGATGGATATGAATATCGCTGCTAGGTAGGCTACTAAGGTGGTGGAAGTGGTCATTGTGGTGGCCGGGTATGATGGTGAGGGTGGTGGAGTAGGTAGCAAGGAGGTCTGAGCTCGTAGTCTCTCATACTAAACTCTGGCTGGCTACTTCCCTCTCTCCACTGACACAACTGTCCCTGGCATCTTCTTAAACAGCTTATGCGGCTTGGGCTTAGATGATTGGTGGGGAAAGGGCAACTATTTGGCTTCCTCTTGTAGGCTTGCTGCCTTGTTGATTAATTTCTTGAATATTTTGATGGTAAATCCCTTAAGCATGAAGGCGATCGGGCCATGGATATTCTTGAGAACAATCTCAATGGCATGCTATTCAGACAGTTATGGTTCTCGTTTCATGCTTAGGTTGCACCACCTGAGAATGTAATCAATAAAGGAATTCATTGAGTTTCTATTTCTCTAAACCATAAACCCTAAAAGCTAAAAACCTAAACCTAAACTAAATAAAACATAAAAATAAAATAAATAAATAAACCTAAACCTAAATATAATAAAATAATAAAATAAAATAAAACCTAAACCAAAACCTAAAATTAAATAAAATAAACTAAGAAAAATAAACTAAAAGAAAATAAACTAAAAAACAAAAATAAACATTAGAATAAAAAACCTAAATAAAATAAAAACTAAATGTAAAATAAAAATAAAATAAACCTAAAATAAAATAAAATAAAAACTAAATAAAAACATAAACCTTAAAATAAAACCTAAAAATAAATTTAAAAAAACCTAAACCCTAAATTAAAAGAAAAACCAAAACCTAACACAAAAAGAAAATAAACCTAAACTTAGACTAAAAAAAACTAAACTAAAATAAATAATACTTAAACGTGATCCTAAAATAAACTAAACCTAAACCTAAACATAAACTAAATAAAATAAAATAAACTAAAAATAAACCTACTACCAAAATAAAACCTAAAATAAACTTAAAATAAAACCTAAACCTAAACCTAAAAAAAAATAAAATAAACCTAACCTAAAATATAAAACATAAACCTAAAATAAAATAAAAAAAACTAAAATAAATATAAACCCAGGCTAAACCTAAAAAAATAAAATAATAATGACCTAAGATAAAATAAATTGGACAAGATATAAATAAAAATAAACCTAAATAATTTGAAATAAAATAAAATAAATAATATAAAACAAACTAAATCTAAGCCTCTTTTCTTACTTTTAAAAAAAAAACCTAACCTATGACCTGACCACAAAATAAACTGACCTACTAACCCTGAGCCTAGCTCTGGCTAACTCTAGGCCATATGCCATGACCCCACATCTTAAAACCCTAAACACTGAAAAGCCCTAAAACCACCTAAACCCTGGGTTAACCTGCTACCCTAAGACCCTCAACCCTAAAACCCATGCTGAGCCCTATGAACAATAAAAACCTAAGCTAAACTAAATAAAGACATATAAATAAAATAAATAAAAAACCTAAACCTAAATAAAATAAGATAATAAAATAAAGTAAAACCTAAACTTAAACCTAAACTAAATTAAATAAAATAAACCAAGAAAAATAAATAAAATAAACAAATAAAATAAAATAAATAATAAAAAACCTTAAAATAAAAACTAAACATAAAATAAAAATAAAATATAATAAAAACTAAATAAAAACCTAAACCTTAAAATAAAAATTAAAAATAAATAAAAAATAAAACCTAAACCCTAAATTAAAAAAAACAAAAACCTAAAATAAAAGTAAAATAAAGTAAAGAACATAAATAAGAAAACCTAAACTTAAATAGAAGAAAAATATAAATTAAAATTAAAACAGGAATTAAAACCTAAACCTAAACCTCACAATAAAGTAAAATAAACTAATAAAAATAAACTAAACTAAAATAAATAATAACCTAAACTATACTAAATAATAAAATAAACCTAAAAATAAAAAACTAAATAAAGAAAAAACTAAACGTAAAATAAAACTAAAATAAACCTAAAGTAAAATAAAATAAAAATGAAATAAAAGCCTAAACTTAAAAGATAAACCTAAAAATAGAACCTAAATAATGAATAAAAAATAAAACCTAAACCTAAAACAAAAAAATAAACAAAATAAAATAAACCTAAACCTAAAATAAATTAAACTAAACAAAAATAAATAAAATCTAAACCTAAACCTAAACCTAAAAATAAAATAAAATAAACTAATAAAGATAAAATAAATTAAAATAAATAAAACCCTAAACTATATTAAAAAAATAAAGTAAACCAAATAATAAAAAACCAAAATAAAATAAAAACTAAACATAAAATAAAAATAAAATAAATAAATATCTAAACAAAACTAAAAAATAAAATAAACCTAAGAATAAACCCTAAACCGTGAACCCCAAAAGAAAAAACTCTAAAACCCTAAACCCTAAACCCTAACACTAAACTGTAAACTCTAAACCTCAAACCCTAAACCTAAACCTAAAGTAACTAAATAAATTAAAAAAGTAAACCTAAACCCTAAAACCTTATAAACCTAAATCTAAACCACAGAATGGGATGAAGCTTGTGGCGGGAACATCACCCATCAGGCTTAGTCTAGATCTGGCGAAGGAGGAGGTGGCGATTCTCATAGTGGTGGTGGGGGATATGGAGTTACTAGTGGATATGGAGGTAAAGGTTAGAGCAGTGGTGATTATGGAGGCGGGAGGAGTGACAGATGTTATAATCGTGGTGGTGGTGGAGGGAGAGATCGGGGATATGATGGTGGATCCCGCTACTCGAGAGGCCGAAGTGGTTGATGAGGCTGGAGAAAGCGAAGAAACTGCTACTTATGAAACTATTTCTTTACAGTAGAGATGGTTCGAGCTATCTAGGGTTTTTGATTTTCTTTATGCGTGCTCATTTTTATATATGTCATCGCTTGTGTCTTTGAAAACTTATTGTGTTACTTGGTTGATGAAATCGAAAAGAAGAAATGTTGAATCTGAATTTGTTCTAAGTTAAAAAACTAAACTAAACTAAATAAAACCTAAACCTAAACCTAAAATAAAATAATCCTAAAACCTAAACTAAATAAAATAAACTAAAAATAAACCTAAACCTAAAAATAAAATAAAAAAAACAAAAGTAAATCCACAAAACGACTTAAAAAAAATAAAATAAAACCTAAATCTAAACCTAAAAATAAAAATAAAACTGAAACATAAAAATAAAATAAAAATAAAACTAAGCTAAAAAATAAACATAAACCTAAACCTAAACCAAAAAAATAAACTAAAATAGAAAACTTAAACTAAAATAAATAAACTAAACTAAAAAAATAAAATAATAAAATAAATAAAAAATAAACTAAATAAACCTCAACTTACAAATTAACTTAATTTAAAAAAAAACCCTAGACCCTAACCCTAAACCTTAAATCCTAAACCCAAAAACCTAAACATTAAACCACTAACCAACCACAAAACCCTAAACAACCCTTAAATCAAAATCTAAAATAAAATAAAATAAACCTAAGAATAAAAAATAAATAAATAAATGTAAAAAATAAAACCTAAAATAAAATAAAATAAGAACTAAATAAAAAACCTACCTTAAAAATAAACCTAAAATTAAAACATAAAAATAAATAAAAAATAAAACCTAAACCCTAAACTAAAAAAAACATAAAAATAAAATAAAATAAACCTAAACCTAAATTAAAATAAACTAAACTAAAATAAATAAAACCAAAATATAACTAAATAAACTAAACTAAAACTAAATAAAATAAAAACTAAGTACACCTAAACTAAAAAAATAAATCTAAAAGAAAATAAAACCTAAACCTAAAAAAATAAAAAAAATAAACTAAAATAAACATAAACTAAACCTAAACCAAAAAAAGAAACTAAAATAAAAACCTAAACTAAAATAAATAAACTTATAATAAATAAACTAAATAAAACTAAAGAATAAAATAAACTAAAATTAACAAAGTAAAGTAAATAAAAAACCTAAAGATTTAATTAATTTTAAAAGAAATCCTAAACCCAAAATCCTAAACCCTAGGCCACACCCTACCCTAAATCCACCCTCAACCCTAAATCCTACCCTGACCCAAAACCCCAAACCCACAAACCATAACCTAAACCACTGGGCCACAGACCTGACCTAAACTAAACTAAATAAAACCTAAAATAAAATAAATAAAAAAACCTAAACCTAAATAAAATAAAATACAAAACTAAAACCTTAACCTAAATCTAAACTTAAAAATTTAAAAATAAATAAAAACTAAATTAAAATAAAATAATTAAAAAGCTAAACTAAACTAAATAAAAGAATATAAACTTAAAAATAAAAAACTGAAATAAAATAAAAAACTAAATGTAAAATAAAAATAAATAAAACATAAAATAAAATAAAAATTAAATAAAAACATAAAGCTGAAATAAAAACTTAAAGTTAAATAAAAAAAATAAAACCTAAACCCTAAATTGAAAAAAAAATAGAAAAAAAATAAACAAAATAAAATAAACCTAAACATAAACTAAAATGAACTAAACTAAATTAAATAAAACCTAAACCTAAAATAAACTAAACCTAAACCCTAAATAATAAAATAAAATAAACTAAAAATAAACCTAAACCTAAAAAAATAAAACCTAAAAATAAACCTAAAATAAAAACCTTAAACCTAAACCTAAGAAAATAAAATAAAAACTTAAACCTAAACTTAAAAGTAAAAAATAAAAGCTAAACCTCAAAAATAAAATAAAAATACAAGTAAATTAAAAGATAAGCATAAAACTTAAAAAATAAACTAAAATAAAAAAAACCTAAACTAAAATAAATAAACCTAAAATAAATAAAATTTAAAAAAAAACCTAAATAAAAATAAAAGATAAAATAAACTAAAATAAATAAAAATAAACTAAATAAACTAAGTAAACTTAAAACTACCGGTTTACTTAATTTAAAAAAAATCATAAATAATAAACCCTAAACCGTAAACCCTAAACCATAAACCTTAAAAAACCCCTAAACCCTAACCCTAAACCTTAAACCCTGAAAGCTTAGATCCTAAAACACTAAACCCTAACCGTAAACCCTAAACCCTAACCCTAAACCCTAAACCCCAAATCCTAAACCTAAACCTAAAGTAACTAAATAAATTAAAAAATAAACCTAAACCCTAAAATCTAATAAGCTTAAACTAAGCCTAAACCTTAAGAATGTGCAGAACCTTGACGGCAGGAACTTGATCATCTACCAGGCTTAATCTATATCCATCGATGGAGGTGAAGGCGGAGGTGAAGGTTATCGTAGTGGTGGTGGGAGTTCTAGAGGTGTTACTGGATATGCAGGTGGTGGTCAGAGCAATGGTGGTTATGGAGGTGCGAGGAGTAATGGAGGTTACAATCATGGTGGTGGCAGAAAGAGCGATCGGGAATATGATGGTGGATCCCATTATTCGAGATGGCAGGGTGGTTCTAATGGGACCTGGAGAAACTGATGAACAACTGATCCGATCTGCTTACGGACTTACGTCTTTTACAATAGTGATGGTTCTACTTCTCTGGGGTTTTGATTTGCTCTATCGTGCTCATTTTTTATCATTATCATCACTTGTGTCTTAGAAACCTTAGTGTGTTGTTTGATCAAATCGAAAAGAAGAAATGTTTAATCTAAATTTGTTCTCTATTTAAAATAAAACCAAAAACCTTAAACCCTAAACAAAAACCAGAACCCAAACCTAAACCCTAAACTCTAACAAACCCTAAAAAACCCCCAAACCCTAAAGCCTAAACCTTAACCCTAAACCTAAAATAAAACCTAAGCCCTAAACCCTAAACCCTAAGGCCAAAAAAAAAAAAACCTAAACCCTAAACTAACCCGAAACCCTAAACCCTAAAAAGCTAAAAACATAAACCTAAACTAAATTAGACCTAAAAATAAAATAAATAAATAAACCTAGATAAAATAAAATAAATAAAATAAAATAAAAACTAAAACTAAAACCTAAATCTAAACCTAAACTTAAAAGAAATAAAATAAAAATAAAACTAAACTAGAATAATATAAATTAAAACTTAAACTAAACTAAAGGTAAAACCTAAATAAAATAAAAACTAAACCTAAAATAAAAATAAAATAAACCTAAAATAAAAATAAAACTAAATAAAGATCCTAAACCTCAAAATACACCTAAAAATAAAACCAAAATAAATGAAAAAAAAAACCTTAAACTAAAAACTTAAACTTAAAGATAAAATAAACTAACCTAAACCAAAACTAAAATAGACTAAGATATAAATAAAACCTAAACCTAAACTAAAATAAAACCTAAAATAAACCTGAATAAAACATAAAATCTAGGCAAAACCTAAACAGTCTAAAATAAAAAAATCTAAGCAATAAATAAAATAAAATAAAACTAAACAAAATGGCATAAACCTAAACTTAAAACTAAAGAATGAGCTAAAATAAAACCTATAAGATGAACATAAGAAATATAAATAAATAAAGATAAAAATGAGCTAAAGATAGATATAAAAATTAAACTAAACTAAATGAGCCCTAGGCTGCTGGGTTTGAGTTTAAGACCCTGGGCCTGATCCTGAGCCCTGAGCCCTGAGCCACTAAGACCCTGTGCTGGGCCAGGCTGCTGAGCCACTAGGCCCTGGGCCTAAACCAGGCCTAGGCTCACAAAAAAATGACCCGAGCTGAGCCCTAGGCTGACCTGGGCTACTTGACAGCAGGCCCTGAGGCAGGCACTGAGCCCTGAGGTTTAGGCATTAGGCCACTAGGCCCAGACCCCAGATCTACCCATGCTGGGCCCACCACAAGAAATCCTAAAACCTCTAGGCCCTGACCATAAATCTTAAAATGAGGCAACCCTAAACCACAAAAGAAAAACTCTAAAACCGAAACCCTAAATACTAAAGCACTAACCACCCAAACCCTAAGCCTAAACCTAAAGTAACTAAATTAATTAAAAATAAATCTAAACCCTAAATCTAATAAACAAACCACAGAATGGGAGAACCTTGGCACGGGAACATCACTTTGTCAAGGCTTAATTTATATCACGGTAGTTAAGGTGAAGAGGGGCAGTTATCATAGTGGTGTTGAGGGATGCAGGAGTCTTGGTGGATATGGAGGTGGTGGTTGGGCGATGGAGGGTTATGGAGGTGGGAAGCGAGATGGAGATTAAGAGCGATCGGGAATATGATGGTGGATCCCATTATTCGAGATGGCAGGGTGGTTCTAATGGGACCTGGAGAAACTGATGAACAACTGATCCGATCTGCTGCTTCTGGACTTCTGTCTTTACAATAGTGATGGTTCTACTTCTCTAGGGTTTTTGATTTGCTCTATGCGTGCTCATTTTTTTATCATTATCATCACTTGTGTCTTAGAAACCTTAGTGTGTTGTTTGATCAAATCGAAAAGAAGAAATGTTTAATCTAAATTTGTTCTCTATTTAAAATAAAACCAAAAACCTTAAACCCTAAACAAAAACCAGAACCCAAACCTAAACCCTAAACTCTAAACCCTAAACCCTAACCCCAAAAACCCTAAACCCTAAAGCCTAAACCTTAACCCTAAACCCTAAAGCCAAAAACCTAAGCCCTAAACCCTAAACCCTAAGGCCAAAAAAAAAAAAACCTAAACCCTAAACTAACCCGAAACCCTAAACCCTAAAAAGCTAAAAACATAAACCTAAACTAAATTAGACCTAAAAATAAAATAAATAAATAAACCTAGATAAAATAAAATAAATAAAATAAAATAAAAACTAAAACTAAAACCTAAATCTAAACCTAAACTTAAAAAGAAAATAAAAATAAAAAATAAAAACTAAACTAGAATAATATAAATTAAAACTTAAACTAAACTAAAAAGTAAAAAACCTAAATAAAATAAAAACTAAACCTAAAATAAAAATAAAATAAACCTAAAATAAAAAAATAAAACTAAATAAAATCCTAAACCTCAAAAATACACCTAAAAATAAAACCTAAAAATAAATAGAAAAAAACCTAAACCTTAAACTAAAAAAAAAACTTAAACTTAAAATAAAAATAAACTAACCTAAACCAAAACTAAAATAAACTAGACTAAAATAAATAAAACCTAAACCTAAACTAAAAAAATAAAACCTAAAAATAAACCTAAAATAAAAACATAAAATCTAAGCTTAAAAAAAAACCTAAACATAAATCTAAAAATAAAAAAATCTAAGCTTAATAAATAAAATAAAAATAAAACTAAACAAAAAAATAAACATAAACCTAAACTTAAAACTAAAAAATAAACTAAAATAAAAACCTAAACTAAAATAAATAAACATAAAATAAATAAACTAAACTAAATAAAAATAAAAAATAAAATAAACTAAAATAAATAAAAAATAAACTAAATAAACTAAACAAACCTAAACCTAACATTTAATTTAAAACCTAAACCCTAATCCCCAAACCCTAAACCCTAAACCTAAAAAAACCCCAAATGCTAACCCTAAACCCTAAACCCTAAAACCTATAAACCCTAAACCCTAAACTCTAAAAACCATAACCCTAAAGCCTAAACCCTAAACTAACCCTAAACCCTAAGCTAACCTTAAACCCTAAACCCTTAAAGCCCTAAACCCTAAAGTTTAAACATTAAACCCTAAACCTTAAACCCAAACCCCAAATCCTAAACCCTAAAATGCTAAACCCTAAACCCTAAAAGAAAAAATCCTAAAACCCTAAACTCTAAACCCTAAACCATAAATCTTAAATCGTAGAACCGTAAACCCTAAACCCTAAAAGAAAAAACTCTAAAACCCGAAACCCTAAATACTAAACACTAACCATAAACCCTAACCCCTAAACCTAAACCTAAAGTAACTAAATTAATTAAAAAATAAATCTAAACCCTAAATCCTAATAAACCTAAACCCTAAGAATGGAACCTTGACAGGGGAACATCATCACAACTAGGCTTAATTTATATCTGGTAGTTAAGGTGAAGGCAGAGGCGACAGTTATCATAGTGGTGTTGAGGGATCTGGAGGTACTGGTGGATATGGAGGTGGTGGTTGGAGCAGTGGAGGTTATGGAGGTGGGAGGCGAGATGGAGATTACATCTGTGGTGGTGGTGGAGGAAGAGATTAGGGATATGATGGTGGATCTCGCCACTCGAGAGGCTGGGGTGGTTTTGAAGGGATCTAGAGAAACTGAAGAATGGTCGATCCAATCTACTGTTATGGAGCTGTGTCTTTACAGTAGAGACAACTCTAATTATCTAGGGTTTTTGATTTAACCTATATGTGCTCATTTTTTATCTATGTCATTGCTTGTGTCTTAAAAAACTTAGTTTGTTACTTGGTTAATGAAATCAAAAAGAAGAAATGTTGAATATGAATTTCTTCTCTATTAAAAATAAAAAATACTAAATCCTAAACTAAAACCTGAACCCTAGACCTAAAACCTAAACCCTAAATCCTAAACCGTAAACCCTAAACCAAAAAATATTAAACCTTAATCCTTAAACCTAAACCCTAAAACCTAAACCCTAAACCCTAAACCCTCAACTAACCCTAAACCTTAAACATTAAAAAGCTTAAAATCTAATCCTAACCTAAATAAAACCTAAAAATAAAATAAATAAAAAAGTCGACATAAAAATAAAATAAAATAATAAACTAAAATTGAAACCTAAACTAAAACCTAAACCTAAACCTAAACCTAAACCTAAAAGGAAAATAAAATAAAAAATAAAAACTAAACTAAAATAAAATAAATAAAAACCTAAACTAAACTAAAATAATAAAAACCCTAAATAAAATAAAAACTAAACCTAAAATAAATATAAAATAAATCTGAAATAAAATAAAATAAAATCTAAATAAAAACCTAATCCTAAAAAATAAACCTAAAAATACAACCTCGAAAAAATAAAACTTAAACCCTAAACTAAAAAAAACCTAAATCTAAAATAAAAATAAAATAAATAAAATAAAATAACCTAAACCTAAACAAAAATAAACTAAATTAAAATAAATAAATCTTATACCAATACCTAAAATAAACTAAACCTAAACCTAAAATAAATAAAACAAAACAAACTAAAAATAAACCTAAACTAAGAAGTAAAACCTAAAAATAAACCTAAAATGAAAGCCTAAAACATAAACCTAAAAACTAAAATAAAAACCAAAACCTAAACCTAAAAAAAATAAAAAACCTAAACCTTAAAAAAATAAATAAATAAAACTCAACTAAAAATAAATCTAAAATTAAAAAATAAACTAAAATAAAAAACCTAAACTAAATTAAATATAACTAAAATAAATAAACTAAATTAAATAAAATTTAAAAACAAACCTAAAAAAAATAAAAAATAAAATAAACTCAAATAAATAAAAAATAAACTAAATAAACCTAAACCTATATGTTTACTTAATTAAAAAACCTCCTAAATACTAAACCCTAAACCCTAAACCTACAACCCTAAACTTATAAACTAAACCCTAAACCCTAAACCCTAAACCCTAAACCCTAAACCATAAACCCTAAACTCTAAACCATAAACCCTAAACCCTAAACCCTAAAACCCTAAACCTAAAACCCTATGCCCTAAAACCCAAAACCCAAACCCTAAACCTAAAATCTACAATCCTAAACCTAAATCCCCTAAACCCTAAACTAACACTAAGCTAAGAATGGGAAAAACCTTGATAGGAACATCATCACACCCAAGCTCAGATCTAGGGTGGCGATGTTGGAGGTGGCAGTTATCGCAGTGGTGGTGGGGGATCTGGATGTGCTAATGGATATGGAGGTGGTGGTCAGAGCAGTGGTGGTTTTGGAGGTAGGAGGAGCAACAGAGGCTACAACCATTGATGGTGGTGGGCGGAGAGATCAGGGATATGATGACGGATCCCGTTACTCGAGAGGCGAGGGTGGTTCTGATCAAAATTGGAGAAATCAAGAACAATCGATCCTACGCTTATACTCTTCTGAGAGATGGATTTACTTATCTAGGGTTTTTGATTTGCTCTATGGGTGCTCATTTTTGATCTGTCATCGTTTATGTCTTAGAAAACTTGGGGTGCTACTTGGTTGATTAAATGAAAAAAATAAATTTTGAATATGAATTTTTTCTTTATTATAAAAAAACTTAAATCATAAACCCTAAACCCTAAACCCTAAATCCTAAACTAAAACATAAACCTTAAACCTAAAACATAAACCCTAAACCCTAAACCATAAAAACCATAAACCCTAAACACTAAACCCTAAACCCCTAAACTCTAAACCCTAAACACTAAACCATAAAACCTTAAACCCTAATCCCTAATCCCTAAAACCATAAACCCTAAACCATAAAGTGTACAACCCTAAAACATAAACCCTAAACCCTAAATCCTAAACCCTAAACCCTTAACTAACCCTAATCCCTAAATCCTAAACTAACCCTAAACTCTAAGCCCTAAACCCAAAACCCTAAATTTACCCTAAACCCTAAACCATAAACTTTAAATAAAGATGTCATTAAGAGTAGATCTAAAGAATGACCTAGTCCTAACATAATTATGGTAGCTAAAGAAAATGTCTTTAAGAGGCTTTCCCTTAACTATTAGAGATTTGAATATCCTAAACCCTACAATAAATCATATTATATTACATATATTATAGTATAATGTAGCAGCATATATTTCATGTAGTGATGTGTTTTTGGATGTTATATGATGTTTTGAAATGTTTTAGTATATTATGGTATTGTGCCTTATAGTCTATATTAATATAAATCATTAAAAATATTGATTTAATAAATCAGATGATGAAATTTGTTAAATTTGAAATGGGAATTAGGTTGTAGTACCAAAGGTGTGCTATGCCATTTGTAGTCTAAAAAGTAAGATTTTATGGTCAAAATCAATATTATAAGTTGTAGCATGGTATAACATCATATATCATAATATATTAATCTGGGCATTTCAAATTATTTTAGTATTTTACAATCATGTAGTCGAGCCTACACTAGCATTATTTATAAAAAATGTTTATTTATGCTTTAAAATGGTGGAATTTGGCAAAATTTATAATAAATAGAACATGGCATCATAATATATTGTTTGAATTTAAAATATTTAAGTGATATGACGAAAATATATAGTTTTTTATTGTTTAGATTAATTTTATGATTTTTTATCTTAAGCAATCCCTTGTGATGTGATATGCAATATAATATAATTTAATATAATATAATATAATATAATATGTTATAGTGTATTATAATATAGGATGCCATAACATAGTGTAGCATCATGCATTATAAAGATACTATTGTATTACTACTTATTTAGCATATTTTAGTTTGTTATAGTATGATGTAGTAGAATTTTTACTGGTACAATTCATAAAAATACTGATTTATAGGCTAAGATGATGGGATTTGGCAAAATTTAAGGTCAGATTTAGGGAACATCATTGGGGTGTGCTATGGTGTGTCATTTAATCAAAAGAATGGAATTTTGCATTCAAAATAATTGTTCCTTTTTCAATAAAATTTTATAATTTTTTTTCTTAAAGTGATTCATTTTAAGGTGTAATGTAAGATAATATATTATGTGAAAGCATATTAAAATATACTATACATAACAATATAATGTCACATATATATGAATGTCGTGGTGTGTTACTAAATGTTATTGTACATTTTGGTATATTTTACTTTTGTTATAATACAATGGGTCAAAACTCATAAAAATGTTAATTTGATGGTTGAGATGGAAGAATCTGGCCAAATTAGCAGCACACACCAAGAAGCAACACAAAAACTATGCTATTTTGTACCATTTCTAATAGAAAAATAACAATTTTACATCGAAAATGAACATTACTCATATTTTGAGAAAATTTTGTTATTTGGTCCTTTTAAGTGATTCTAATTGTTTATAATGTTAGATAATATTTTAAATTATAGCAAATTATAATATAACATCATATATTATAATATAATATAATATAGTGTGTTAATTCACACTATAATATGTTTAGCATAATATTGTATAGTTAGTTTTAGCTTGCACCATCAAAAATCATAAAATGTTGATTACAATGTTAAGATGATGTAATTTGAACGAATACATTGTTAGGCTTTTGGTTGAAGTATTAAAGGTGTTCATAAGAGAAGAAATAAGATTTGAGGAGAATTCCATGTCAAGGACATGGAGGGAGATCCGTTAGGGGATCACATGTATTGGAAATGACATGTGAGGGGTCTATGTCGAGGGCATAGGAGAAGAAAATCTGCTGGGGATAAAGTTTGAATTTGATTTGATTATATGATTTATGGAAAGAAGATCCACTAGAATAAGAATCTATAATCCACCAGAGATTAAGATAGAATCGACTTTAATTTGTTTTGTTTTAATTGATTTGGAAGCATATCTGCTAGAGATATGGGCTCGAGTCCACTAGGGATTAGTTAAATGAACCTTCCACTAGGGAAGTAGGTTCGGGCTATCTACTAGGGATTGGGATTTGAGTTTTATTTCATAGATTTTTTTGGGGATGTATTCATTGGGAATAAGAGTTTAGTTGGATTTCTTTGATTTAGACTCTACGAGGGAGTTAGTTTAATTTGGCCCCACTAGGGAGGTTGGTTTGAATTTGATTTTGTTCCTTGACTCATTTATATATGATTTTTGGCTCCACAAGGGAGAATGTGTGATTTAACTCCACTGGGGAAAATTATATTGGGTTTAATTTAATCTGAGTAAAGGTATGGACCTTATCAATGTGTAATGTACCCACTGCGAAGGGGCTATATCAGCATTGACCCACCTCAGGTTTACAAATCCAAATGGATGGTTTACCGGTTGAGGGATAGAGCTAGCTAACCTAAGTGGTTGCCTTTCGGTGTGCAACGATTATGCTAGGAAGAAGGCGTGGTAGACTGACATCTTCCAAATCGAGGAACAACCATGGGGGTGACCTGTCTGATGCACAATAAATTGAACCTGACCTAGGGTGACTACTAAATGAATGTAGCTGGAGACTTATGTCAACTCAAAAAGTAGTTAGGACTAAGTTCATCTTAATTTCATGTGATTTGATATGGTTTGTTTGGTTTAGTTTGATTTTGAATTGAGGGCATATCCACTGGGAATATGAGTTCAGTCAAATTTGATAGATTTAATTTATGGACCATGTCGGTGTGCAATGGACCCACTAAGAAGGGGATATATCAGACTTGTCCTTTCTTAGATTTAAAAATCCAAAAGGATAGTCTACTAGTCGTGGGTAGAGCTAGCAAACCTAAGGGGTTTCCTTTAGTGTGCAACTGTTATGCTAGGAAGAAGGCATAACATACTTACATCTTCTAAAGCAGAGAACAATTATGGGGTGACCTATTGGTTCCACAACAAATCAAACCTGACTTAGGGGTGACTACTGAGTGAATGTTGTTGAGGACTTATATCAACTCAAGAGTAGTCAGGCAATACCTATAAGTAGTTTTCGGCACGCCTAAAGATGACCGCTTGGGAAAAGGTATGGCTAGGGTGTCCTCATAGCCACAATATATATTTTGTTTATATGTTTGCATGGATCCTAATAGTGTGCGAGGGAACACACTAAGAAGGGACTATGTAGGCCTTAACTTATCTCAGATTTACTAAACCAAGGTAGAATTTGCACATCCAAAGGAAGGATTCTCCAACCACAGAGGTGGTTACTTGGAAAGGGGAAATGTCCAATATGATAACCTGGGTAGTGTCAATATGGGGTCGCAAAGGATGTGAACCAAATATAGTTCCCACAGGGGAGGTGCTGCTAGGGGCATTATCTTAAGCCCTGGAAAAGAAAGCCTATAGGTGTACGGTGGCCAACTCAAGGTGAATGCATAGTAGACTTACATCTGCCATGAGTGGTGTATCCTAAGGTGTGAAAACCAACCAACCTAAGGTCTATCCATCAACATGAGTGTTGTATCCATCAACATAGTGAGAACTAACCAACCAAAGGTGCCTGTCGATGTGTAATGATCAATCTAGAAAGAAAATGTGTAGGATTTCAACTTTTCAATTGGAATTGATCATCAGGATAGTCTGCCATCGGCGGGACATATGATATCTGAGCTAGAGCGATTACTAAGTGGGGAGCCCCGAGGAAGGACTGGACCCAAACTTGAAGTAGTTAAGAGGGAAAGAGGCACTAGGGGACTTATCTTAAACCTCAAATATACTTGACCCAGCCAATGCATGAAGGTTAATCCAAGAAGAAAGCTTAGCAGACTCACAACCTCTTAAACAAAGCCAACATGAGGTAGCTTATTAGCCACACAGTAAGGCCTACAAAACTAACAAGGTGATCATCGATGTGTAGTGGCCAAGTAAGAAAAAAAAGCATAGCAAACTTACATCCTCCAAAGCAAGATGATAAGTGGGTAACACACTAGTAGGGTACCACATCAACACGACCTAAAGCAGCTACTGAGTGAGTGATGTTGGGGGCATTATCTCAACTCAGAGTAGCCCGAGATAAAAGATATGTGTTTATTTTATATTTTTGTGTGTAGTTTATGATTGTGTTGTGTCGATGAAGGATAAGACACCACTCGAGTTCCTTACATCTACCCTAAACACATCGCGGTGGATTCGCAAACTAGAATACTTTCAACATGGAAGAGATTGAGTTCAAAATGGAATTTTCATTGATGATAATTATTTCCAAACATGATTTATAATATTTATTTAACTATAGCCCATTGATTGGAAGCATTGGGTGCTCTCCCTTATGATTAATAAGCTGGTAGGATCCTCTTTGGTAGGCCTTCTCTATGGAAAAAAGGCTTTCCCAAGTGGGTTCAAACTTACCTCCCATCTTATGATGAGAAATAATTGGTCTCCTTAGAACTAAAATAAGCCCTCTTACTTGAAACACTCTAGGACAGACTAACTTATTGTGATCTTGAATCATTTGATCTTTGTACAACTCAAGGTTTTTTCATTCTCGCACGCATCTCTCTTCCAAACCTTCGAGATCTTCTAACTAGAACTTAGCATTATGCTCTGGTGTGATCTTGCTACTCATAGCTATCCTTTGTGATAGGAGTTGGACTTCTAATGGTAGAATAGCTTCAGACCCATACACTAAGGAGAAATGAGTATACTGAGTTGGAGTTCTATATGTGGTTCAGTAGGCCCACAAGGCTTCAACTAACTGCTCATGGCACTATAACTTATTGTTGTAGAGTGTCTTCTTTAGTATTTGGATGTGAGTTTTGTTAAAGGCTTCTACTAAGCCATTTTCCCTTGGGTAGTTGATGGTAGAATATCTATAATCTATACTATGTCTCTGGGCAAATTTATTGATCTCAGTGCTCTTGAATGCACTATCATTATTAGATATAATTCATCGAGGCACTCTGAACCTATGTAAGATATTATTCCTAAAAAGCTAGAGCACATGCTGAGTTGTGACCATTCTCAGTAGAATCACCTTTGTCCATTTGTAAAATTAGTCAATAGCATCTAAGATGAACTAATGACCCTTGGAAGAAAGAGGATCAATCGGACCCACTATGTCAGTACCCCAACACTCAAATGGCCATGAGGCTAATGTTGGATGTAGAATGTTGGGTGGTTGGTGTAGGACCACACTGTGTATTTGACATTGGTGGCATCGCCTAGCCGTACCCAAATAATATTTGATCATTGACATATAATAGTATTGTAGTCTCTTAATCTTGACTTTCATCTTCAGACCGGATTGGTTGGCTCCACATAGTCCTGAGTGTACCTCGGTCATGATCTTACGGGAATTGTGCTTGTCTAAAAAATATAACCACATATGATCGAAAGACCACTAGTACTAGACACCATCCACAATAGCATAGGAAAGTGCTCTCTGCTTCATCTAATGGGCTTGGGACTTCTCTTAAGGTAGTTTCCCTTTATTTAGGTAATCCATGAATGGTTGCCTCTAATGTAGCTCTTCATCCTTCTTGGCAATGGCAACCTCCCATTCAAGAGAGTACTTTTTAATGAGTTCAATGTCAATAAGGGATAAGAATTATCTATTTTGGACCTTTATTGATATGGACTCAACTCCTTGGCATGCTTGGTTAAAGCATACGCTACGACATTCTCTCCTCAAGGAATCTTAAAAATGGTAACCTCTGGGATTTTGGTAAACAACTCCATGGTGAACTTATTGAAGTGATGAAGCTTGGGCTTTATAACATTATAGGACCTAGTGATTTAGTTGATAACTAACTGAGAATCCTCAAAGATGTTGATGTTCTGGATGCTTAGAGTAACGACTAACTCCAGACCGACAATCAAAGCCTCATATTCAGCCTCATTATTGGTGCAAGGATTGGATAGATGATATGAGAATCTCATCACATCGCAGTCTAAAGTTAAAAGAACTATTCTTACCCCTGCCTTTCCTGGAATAGTAGATTGTGGTTTTTCTCCTCTTTGAGAGAAAGCCTGTTGACCTCACTTTTGGAGTGAGCTCTCAACTTCTCCATCTTAAACATAGGACTCCTTTAGTCACTAAGAGTTCCTTAGTCTTAAGAAACTTCCAGTGATTAGGTGAACACTTAACCTAACCCTAGAGACTTAGAGGAGTTAGCTATAGGAATAGGTAATGTCTTAAGGGTATTAAGAAGACTTGCTTACCCATAATTTGAACCTAATCCTTGCCCCCCTTCTTCAAATCAATCCAAATCAAATCTTAAATTAATTCCTACTTAAATGATATTCTCAAATCATAAGTCAATTCAAACTTAATTGATTTATTCAAATCCAAATTTCAAAATTGAAATCATGAATCAATTCCAAATCAAATGATTGAAACCCATGATTGAATTCAAATCCTAATATCTTTCCTAAGCCCTTTGATTTCATCTTATGGAGTAAGCCCAAACCAAACCAAAATCACTCCAAACTCAAATGATTTTCTAATAACTCATTTATAGCTTCATTTATATTCACAAATATAAATGAAGTATAAATTAAAATAACCAAAACTAAACCCAAAATTAAACCAAAATCCAACTTATACTCTTTTCAAGCCAAATCATTCTTAGATCAATCCAAACCCTTGGATTTTTCTCTTTAAACAATCACTCTTTCAATCACATGGCCAAATTTAAACATAAACTATAATAACCAAACCAAAATCAAACTAACCCTAGTCAAACCAATGTTCATCCGTTTGACTTGAAAATGTCAAATGAACCAAAACCCATTTGACTCTGAATCTCTTGCAATTGTATTTATATTTCCATCAATAAATTTCCATCATAAGTCCATATGTGAGTTAAACCAAACTTGAACCAAGCCTTGATCAAGCCAATTAACCCATTTAGGCTCACTTGACCCAAAGTGACCTAATGGACTTTTTGAGCCAAAGTCTAATCCAACCCAAATTGGATTGAACTAAGCCCATCTAAGCCTCACATTGTGAGAAACAATCATCCTAGGATGATCGACAACTCAAATTGGTTCAAACCAAGTCAAACCTAGCCTTTGACCAAGTCAACACTTAGCCCAAATAAAACTTAAATAACTTGAAAATTCACTATAAGAAAAATTGATTGAAACCATTGATCTAAACTAATCCAAAATCAATCATTGAACATGATCGAGCCAAAATTGAGTCAACCAAGCCAATACTTCTAAGTTGACACAAATTGACCTAAAAAGCCAAAAATGTGTCAAATCTTGATCTAAGCCAAATTAATTGCAACTAATGAGTCAAATTCATTCCAGATTACTTGTTGAACTTGACCAAAGCTTCAATTGGCCAATTAGACCCAACTGACCATGAACCCAACTTGACCTAAAAGGTCAACTTGAAATCAAACCAAATCTAAATCGATTGAAACCAAACCTTGCAATACATTTCAAATGGTCAACCAAGCAAAACCAACCCATGACCCAACTAATTGGGTCAAATGGGTCAATTAGTCAACTTGATCCATTTGACTCAAATGAACCAAAAACCAAATCTAAAAACCAAACCAATGATACCCATAGGCTCAATGATCATTTGAACTTGCATAACCTATGGTTGACCCACTTAATTGACCTAAATGGATAAAGTGAGCCAAATCAAATCAAATGAACTCCAAAACACTTGAAATTTGCCAAACCTATTTCTCAATCATTTCAAATCTACCCAAGTCAAAATCATGGCCAAATGACCACTTTTGCCCTTAGTCAGTAGTATCCTGCGACCAAATTACTTTCACTTGAAATTTGGCCAAACCCATTTCTGAATCATTTCAAATCTACCCAAGTCAAAATCATGGCCAAATGACCACTTTGCCCTTAGTTCAAAGGGTATCCTATGACCAAATTCACTTGGAATTTGATCATGTCTCTCTCAAGACCATTTGGCATCCTTCCATTGGTCAACATGGGAACTAAGGGAGGTGGTTAATATGACCCAACGAGCTTGGTTCGACCATACCCAAGGCAAGGCCAAACTGACCTCCCCATTGGCAATTGAACACTTGGAACTCCAAATGCAATCATCTAGCACATGGGCATCCACTCTTCTTCCCTCCACTACAAAATGACCCATGTGGGTTTTTTGGCTCAAATCGTGCTTCCAATATTTTCCATTGATCAAAAATGACAAAATAGCCCATCACCATCTGATCTAAGGAGGGGGAGATATACCCCCTCTCATTCCCACTCAAACCACAAGAATTCATTTCCATAAAGCTAAGAAGGTTGAGTCGAAGCTTTGCCAAGCCTTTACAAACCATTCCCGAGCTCCCCCATTTCTCACTCTCGACTTTTCTCAAAGCTGAAATAGGGGAAGTGAATTGAAAATCCAACTCACTCAATTCTTCATCAAAATCAAATTAACCTTGTACACACCATCAGTTGACTTCGTCGAGCTCAATCAAGTTATTTCCCAAGTCTCCAAGCCACGAGAAGCATCACTTTGATCAAAGTTGATCTTCATTGAAGAGGAGCTTGGTAAACTGAGCAATCTACTCCAAACCAAGATCCAATTCCTTCAATAGGGCTTCATCTCTAATAGATGAAGCTACCTCCTCCATTGGAAGAACCGGTGTTAGCTTTTGATGAGGTAATTACTCAAAACCATAGCCACAGGAAAATTTGGTTGGTCCTTTTTGAAGGAAATTATCTCCCCATCAAATCTTGACCATTAGATGTGCATCCCCCCTCCTTTCGAAGGTGTGGGATTATTTTGATCTCAATCCGAGCTCGGGTGAGCTTGAATTGAACAAAGAGAGATGAATGATGTTCGTCTCTCATCGCTCGCAAAGGAAAAGTATCACATGTAATCCATTCCACATGATTGGAATAGATATTAATGATTATATCACACTAGATCCCCATTGATCAAAGTGATGCTTCTCGTTTGGCCCATAGAGAAAGCGCATCCACCGTCAATTGACTTAGTCGATGGATGTGAAAACTTAAATAACTTATTTCATCGCACTAAGTGGAAAGTGCGCCACATCAGTGTGCCGCATCAGCGCGCTGCATTAGCCTCCACGTGGCCTGATGGGATTAAGGGATTAATTAGGTTCAATTAATTTGATTTTAATACTAAAACTTCCAAAATTCATAACTAATTGTATAAAAAATATAAATAAATGCTCATTTTAAAGATAATTCAGAGAAGAATAATATAAAATTAAAATTAATTAATTTTAAATAGTAATTTTAACTCAATTTAGGTTTCATTAGAAATGTAATTAAGTTAATTACTCCCTAATTAATTTAGGAATTAATCACAAACTTTTTGAGTTTAATCAATGGGATGACCTCTACCTCCCATAATTTTCTTTGAATTTATTGCTTGATTAATTAAGGGAATTGCTTTTTTCATCCCTAATCACTCTTTTAATTAACTAAATGATTAATTAACATGTTAAACAGTGCTAAATTCATTAATCAAGCTTGCTAAATCATCATGAAGAGTGAATGGACATAGGGAAACAGATTAGGACTTCTTTTCCAATATTTTCTCCTAAGTTCAATTCACTTAGAAAACACTTAATCAATTTGCAATTAATTAATGGCTTAATCACTTCATTAATTAATTTAATTAATCAAACTAAAAACCAAATCATTCTACAATTTAATCATTCAATTCTTGGGTAGATTCTTAGGTGTTCAATAACCTCGAAGGATTCCAAAGGAAATTATAATCAAACTACATGTGTAAGAGGGTTATAAAAGTACTTAATTAAACCCTTTAGCTTAATTAACCAATAATTGTGAACCAATTGCATTAGGCCCCCTTATTTCTTAGGTGCATTACTGATTTAATTTTAGATGTGGTTGCATATCATATGTTGTCTTATAGTTACTTGGCTAATTATGTTAAAGTGGTATAGGTAATGGATAATTAATAGATTTAATTCATACCTTAACCTAATTAGAATATAAAATCAACCTAATTATTCTAAATTAAACCAAACCAATTCACACATGGGGAAATGGGTTAGGATTAACAAACCTTTTTCATATCTCCTAAATCAAATCAAATTCAAAGATAAAAATCTCTTTAAAGAATTTTTGATTCATTTTAAATGATCTTATTCTATATGATTGTCCTTAGGGGTTAATTAGGGTGAATGAAGTTATGTACTTACATCCCTTCATTTCTTTCCAATCATGCTAAATATTGCTTGCCACCTAAAATCATGCATTCATTTCTTTTAAAAATTAATTAAATAAAATGTTTTCTTTTATGTCAAATTGCATGTGTTGGTTAAAATTAAGGATATGAGTGGCTATTATCATTATTAAACAAAAAATTATCTTTTCAAAACTTATAAATCAAAGATTATATATAAAGTGATGTTAGTTATAAATATTTATAAGCTTGCATGTGATGATAGCATAAGATGTGTACTATGAAGTTCTTATCTCCTCTCTTAATATGGATTCACATAGGATTTGCAAGTGTATAGTTCATTTGAAAAAAAGAACTTGCTAAATCTATTCCTATGCATCTCTATGTTAAGACTTAGGAAGTACCTTCATACTACACATGTAAATCTTACAATCAAATCAAACATAAATCTCTTGCATGATTCTTCATCCATTTGGTTCTTTTTACATTTATATGTATCTAAGAAAAATGGTCTATCGGTCACGGACATCTTGGAGCTTTAAGTAAAGTAGGTCTTGTACCTTATGCCCCTGATGTAAAAAATAATGGTGTCATACTCACTTATAACTTTTATACATGTGGATGTGCATTTAGCTAATGGATAAAAGAGTCCCTCTTTTCTACATAACAAAGACATGCATTCATGGAACATCCAAATTTTCAAACCACATTTCTTTGCATTTCATCAAAGTGTGCTAAGATTTGCATTGCATGTACGGTATGCTTAGGATTATTCATATGCATGGTATACATGGTGAAAGAAATGAATGGGTGTCTGTTATGTGATAGCAATCCACCCTAACTAATCCTAAGATGTATTTCTTATTGAATAAAGCTATTTAGAGTAAATCCAAACATAGGATTAATTAAAAAATACATAATAAATTATTCTCCAAAAGAAATTAATTAATGAATCTACCTTAGAAATGCTTTAAGGTAGAAATGAAAAGAGTTCTCTCTTTTCTTCTCTTCACAACATTTAGTCATTAAGTGTAGATTCATTCAAACCAAATCAAATCACCAAATTAAAATTGACAAGTCAACTAAATCACTTAAAATGAAATCTCCATCTAAGTTGAATCTCTCACACTTAGAAAATTTCAACCCTAAAACCTACCTAGGGCATGCCACACAAGCCTTAAATGGAACACACACATTAGGCTAAGTCACCATTTCGAGCTCTATGTTTGGGAGGTGCATTGTTTGAAGCATGATTTTGTTTTGTAATGCAATGTTTTTAGACTGGATGTTAGGATGTATGTGCATAGACTAGATGGTAGGGCAATCTAAGTTTAATCATGTCTTCTGTAGGGGATTGTGCTTAAGGGGACTTGTAATAAAAATATAAATGCTATTGCTATGTAGGTTGCTTATACCCCTAAGCATAATCCAAACTGGGATAGGTGGGATTGGTTACCCATGTGTGGGGTGCTAAGTCCAAATTATTTTTATAATTACTTGGCTTGTGTGGTATGTTTAGCTAACTTTTGTTTTGCAGGTTTAGTTAGATTTGCTTTTCCCATTTTGATGTAAATTTTGCAATTAAGTTTTGGAGAAAGTGTTATGGGGATTAGGATGAACATTGTTCATAAGACTATGTCTTATGTACCATGTGAGGCCTTGGAGCAAACATCATCCCAAGATAAGAAATGGAGCAAATCAAGATGAATATGAAGGAATAAGGAGTGAAGAATGGAAGATGAAGAATGAAGACCCCCATAACACTTTCATTTCATTAAATTGTAATCCGGGTTATATAAGGGTAGAGCTTGGCTACCCATTTTCCTTTTCGGGTTGGACAATGGGACCCACATTGGCCTCTTACTCTTTTGCTAATATTATAAATTGATTGATGTTATATTTATGATTGTCCAATTAGGATGGCATGATTTTCCTAGTTTTTTAATTGCTTGATGGTTGTTAGGCAAAAATCAAATTTTCCCTCAATTAAACTAAAATTAAACATAACCTCACCCTAAGCATAAATCAAGATAATATTTAGCTCATGTTTTATGTCATGCATAAATCATATTGCTTCACTCTTGCTAATGGAAGGCTCCCACCTTTGCTAGAAAATGGCTTAACCTTTAAAAGCCATGGTGGAAACACACCCCCTTCTTTCTATCTTTGGCCCATAACCAATCTTCTCATGCATCAAGCATATAAAATACCATAGCCTATGTCAAATAAAAATGTCCAAAAAATCAAAAATAAAACTTAACAAATTTTGCATTAGATTAAGTCATGAATTCATGCCCTTCATGATCTAGTCTCTTAGGGAGTCAGTTTAAGGACTTAGTCTCCTTTCTAAATGAACAATAACCTAGCTATCTTGTAAAGCATAAAGCCTACATGTATTTAAAATTGTAGGAGGAGTTAGTTGGTGGCCACCCCTCAAGCGGTTGTAAGCCCAACAGTCAGGTGGCTTACTCTATCATGTGGAGGTATTCCATATACCCATTTTCCCCTTAGATTTAAGTCATGATCTGGCCCTTGCCAAAGATCCCTAGATTTAGGATCTAAGATTATTGTTTCCCTTTGCGGCCTATAAATATAAATCCTCCCCTCTTAAGAATTTCTACAATCTTTTATTGTATAATTGTATGCCCTAAATTTCTAATAAAAATTCAACTCAAACATATAGATTCCCTCAGTTTTAAAAATATAAAACCCAACCATAGAATAGTTTGGGATGCTCACTAGGTTTCCTAGTATCATGAGCATCCCCTACTCATCTTCCTTAACTCCCTCCTCTTGCTCAATCCCTCTTGATTTTCTAAAAATAACCAATTGATTGATATTCCTATCTTTAAAATCTTTGGAGACCATGATCATTTACCTTAATCGAGAGTATTCCTAAGGAATCTCATTCTTTAGGATGTAATTAACTATGAGGGCTTGCCTCCATAGGGAACTTAACAAACTCGATTTAAAATAAACCTTACTTTACTTTTCCATGTAAAGTAAGGGAAAGATCTCTGGTAAATTTGAAGAGCCATTATCCTTCAGAGTCCTTATTAGGTGTTTAGGTCCGTTGTAGGATGGTGACTTCTATCTTTTGAGATAGTACATCATTCTTCAATGTCATACCCAATCACCTTAATAAGTACATCTGTAGATCTACGTGGTGTTCCAATCCCACCAAATATCTAAAATAAAACACCATAGATTTTTCTGGTGACTCCACTAGAGATGGTTCCTCTCACCATCTTTGGTAAATGATCGTTATCTCCAAGTATTGATAGTGGATTTATATTTCATATAAGCCTAAGACTATCCCTCTTTTTTGATGGCACTTAGGTCATTTCATTTTTAAGCTAAACTAGCCAATATCCTTTAGGTTTTAGGACCTCACTCCATGTAGGTCTTAAAACCCCTGTTGGGTCCCCAATAGGTGATAATAAAATTTAATCAAAAGAGATGACTAAAGACCTTTTTCTTACCATCTCTATGGTAAGGTAAAGTTCATTCCACAAATAAGAAAAATAAATTCTTTATAAAAATATCACTTTTCAAAAGCACTTTCCAAAAAGTTCACATAATAAAATACTTGCACAAGAACTTTTCACAAAATATATATAACTCTACCTCATCTAACAATCTTCAAGATTGTTACATGTAGGATATTTTCAAAATCAAAATAAAAATCATCTTTTCAAAAGCACATATTCAAAAAATCAACATCCTCATTCAATATACCCAAATTTATTGAATGAAGGTTTCATTCAAAATCATTTCATAAAATAGAAACTCCATTCAATATATCTTACATATGTTGAAGATTGGAGTTTCTCTCCCTTTCAAAAAAGCACATATTTAAAATGAACATCTTCATTCAATATACCCAAATTTATTGAATGAAGGTTTCATTTCCAATAAAATCATGTCATAAAATAGAAACTCCATTCAATATATCTTACATATGTTGAAGTTGGAATTTCTTTCCTTTTTCAAAAAGCACAAAAATTGAAGATAAGCATCTTCATTCAATATATCTAAATTTGTTGAATAGAGATTTCATTTTCAAATAAAATCACACCATTTGAAACTCCACTCAACACATTCCACATGTGTTAAGTTGGAATTTCCTTCTTTTCAAAAGCAATAATCACACACAAAATTTCATCTTTAAAATAAAGTATGATTGACTTCCATTTTCATACCCAAATTTGTTAAATGGAGATCTCATTTGCAAAGAATCATAAAAATCAAAATACATTAGAATTCCAGTTGACATACCCAAATTTGTCAAATTAGAGTTTTATTTTTCAAAAGAAAATTGAAAATAAATTGGATTCTATTTAACACACCATATTTGTTAAATAGAAAACCCCCCTTTTTCAAAATGAATTTGGACTTTACTTAGCATACACAAATTTTCTAAGTAAAGATCCCATTTTTTAAAAAATTAAAACAAAAATCAAACACATTTGGACTTTATTTAGCATACACAAATTTGCTAAGTAAAGATCCCATTTTCAAAAATCTAAACAAAATTCAAAACACATTTGGGCTTTATTTAGCATACATAAATTTTCTAAGTAAAGAACCCATTTTCAAAATCAAAACAAAAATTAGATTTGGGCCTTATTTAACATACACAAATTTGCTAAGTAAAGATTCCATTTCTAAATTCACATATGATATACATCATGGGCAAAAAAGAAAAAACAAAATTGTTTTCAAACATCTTATCTAGCTTACCCAAATTTGCTAAGTGAGTAATCCCAAAATCAAATCTAACAATAAAATCAAATGACCCTCTATTTAACATACTTAAATTTGAAAGGTCCCCAAACATAAAAGTTGAATTCAAATATGAACCAATGGAAGCATCAGAAGTCTCTCTCCAAAATATTTTGAACCCATTCAACATACACAAATTTGTTGAATGTGGGTTCTAAACTTAAATAAACTCAAAATCGCTCCTCCAATTTATTCAAAATCTCTCCTAAATTCAATGAGCCCCACTTAACATATTCAAATTATTGATTGTGTTCAAACTTTAAATCAAAAAAAAATCAGAATACCAAGACAAAAAAATCTAATTTGAGTTTCTTTCCAATAATTGAGTTCAGTTTAGTCTCGGTTAGCTTTTTTGTGTTTATAGTGCAAATGGATTCTAAAAAGCATGTTTTATCTTTCCCCTTTGGGATGGATTTGGCCTTGGATCGGCCTCCCCAAACTAATTTTGCTCATGTGATACACTTTGGCCAAGGATTCGAGAGGGATAGGATCACTTATGAGGGGAAACCCTCACCACTATTAGCAAAAATGTGGTGGCTAGGTAGAAGCTAGTCATCCGTATTGAGATGCCCTCAGATTCTGAATTTCTCTCAAAGAAGAGGAAGGTGGTAAAATTTACTATAGCTCTGTTCAGTGCTGCCTGTTGTTCTGTCACTACTGCAGGCTAGTACTCATTTTAAGGGAATCTACTCGGTTATCTCCTCAGAGGTAGGTAGATCCAATAAGAGAGCTAAGTGGCGATATCTTCACTGGAGAAGGTGCATTGCCAGATGGAACCTCTACATCATAAATTTTCTTGATTGTTCTTTTTTCTTTCTCACGGATAGATTGTATTGATGTACAACCCATCATGGGAGGAGAGCCACCATCGAAAGAGTGGTGTTGTCTCCATCCTTCTTCTGTGCCATCAGGTGAAGTTCAATCTTCGGTTCCATCCAAAGCCATGAGAGCAACATCAAGAGAAAGTGATCACTTGCAGGATCCCGCTGTCTGATGTCAACTTAAAGCGAGGGTGACCTCTTCACTGATACTTTGGATGCAATGAAGGGAGTGGTGACCTCATAGCATTATAGTTTATTCATCACCACCACCACCTCAACATATCATAGATATAGCGACAGAGGGAGAAAGAGAGGGTGTCCCCATGGCAATAGATCCCATTAGGCGACTCCATCAAAGTTGATAGCCATGAGCACGTGCCCTCCAGTGAGTATAGCCCTCACAGCACTTCAATAGTAGGGGAGGTCAGGTGTATCTCTATTCATGAGCATGATCCCACCACTAGTCAACCTTGAGCATTTATGCCTGCATAGTTAGACTGCTACTTGGATGATATTGTGGCACAGTATCTTATCAAAAAGAAAGAAATCCTAGGGTATATGAAGGTTAGCTTTAACCCCAATGAAGAGATGCTGTTGGAAGACTTCGTGAATATGATGGATACTAGGTTCTCTCCTTAGGATCAGAGTTTGAAAGGTGTTGTAATGACAAGATGATACAACCATTATGAACACCCTTCAACAACTCAAACAAAAAGATGAGTAGATTGATTAAATGGGATAGAGACTTGAAGATTTGCTAGTGGTAGTTCTAGCGCTTCAGAATCAAGCTCCAATAGTACATTGACCATTGTGGGACTGGTCATTGAGTTGTTGCATGTCCTGGATCAACCCAAGAGTTTTCCAAGAGAGCGGGATGTTCTTGTATAAGAAGGTAGTGGATAGTACCTCCATACAAGAAAAGATATCAAACTCTTGGTTGAACAACAAGTGAAAGAAAGCTAGCAAGCGAGGTGGTTCATCGGTTTCAAAGGGTGGACCCTACCAGGAGGAATTGGTATCCAATATCTATTTGTGCCTCCTTCTTTCAAAAGCTTTGATGGCGGGAAACCCTCGACAACATATAGTGCACTTTAGGGCCAACTATTGCAAGAGGTGGATGCATTATTGTTCCTTCTCTTTTGTAGTTTAGCATAGCTTTTTTATTGGTACGAACTCCCAATGATTCAATGAAGTCTTTTGCTGAGTTGGAGCAACTCTTTCTTAAGAGTTTTGCTAGAGCTCAACAAAGGGTAACTATGGGCAATCTCATTGTAGCACAACAACACCCCGGTGAGTCCCTCATTGATTATATTCTTAGATGGCAAATTTAAGCATGAAATGTGAACCATAACTGTCTGAACAACATACTATTGAAATTTTTTTATTAAAGAATATTCATGACCCAGTCACCTTCATTCTTAAAGGTTTCATCATTAAGACATTTGAGAAGCTAATCAACAAGGTGGCTAGTCTACAAGGAGAGGCCAAATAGTTTGCCTTTTCAAGATCAGTCATTAAAGCCAAAGCTGTAGAAAGCTTATGAAAAGAAGAGATAGTAGCATTGGATAAAGGGAAACAGCCAGAGATCAGTATGAGAGACCTCGAGCTCAATAGCCTTCACATCCACCTCCTTTACTACCGCCTCGGCCATCTTATCGGCCACTGTAGCAGCCTCCACGGCCTTCATCTCCTCCTCCTCAGCCATACTCTCAACAACGGTATGTATACCCACCCCTAGGTAGCTTTTATCCACCTACTCTTTTGGATAAATTAAACAAAACTTATTCATTTAAGAGGAGGTAGTCAGGAAAATCTTTAAGAACCTCTTAAGGAAAACTGATTTTCAACTACCCGAGCCTAGGAAGCCGGAGGAAGTGGGTAGGAGCAATGATCCTAACTGTTGCCCCTACCACATCATGTTAGGACATGTTTTGGAGGATTGATTTATATTTAAGGACTGACTTGAGTATAGCTACAAGTCAGGCACTATAGTTATCCCTAAGGAATACCTAATGGAACAACCATCCAGTTCTATTAGGGTAATCCTTGGGGATACCTATGATCCTCTCAAAATGAAAGAAGGTTGGGATATCTCTTTATCCTGAATCTCTAAAAAGATTATTTTTAAAATCTAGAAACTTTCCTTATAGGTGTGTGAGGCAGCTCGAACCTCCAACATCAAGGAAGGTTCACAAGTTTCCAAAGACAACTTGGGGAAAGTAGGAGATCAACACCAGTAGCAGCAACCTATACTTGCCAGGGATAGCCAAGTAGCGCAACCACCGACTGTGTCTAGCCTCCATTCCACCATTGTAGCTACTACTTCAACCAAAATTCCTACTTCAGCTAGTTCTTCTTCTAGTAGACATCTTGTATCGACGGATGAGGGCATCAAATCCTTCACCCCACTTACTTTACTAGATTTCTACTATGTACCTCCTTTAAATCTAGAAAGAGGAATAAAGCTAGTTTGAATTACATCTGTGCCACTTCTGATGGGTTATCTAATTCTACTCCTTTAGAAAACTCTTCAAGTCTTGATAATTATAACAACTTCTGATCATCCTCTTTCTGATTTAGAAATGAACTTTTCCTTTTGAATGATACGGTTCACCTCTTGAGATAGACTTGGAATCATCGATTAGAGGGTCCTAGGAGAAGAAGGTATGCTATGAGCATGTAGAACCTTCCACTAAACAACCATAAAAGGTTATCGAAGTTAACCTCCGTAGTGGCAAGGTTCTACCTCCTAGGGAAGCACCTCAAGATAAGGGAAAATAAGTCATTAGTACCAACGAGCAAGAAGCCCCACCATAAGATGCTCCACCTATGGATATGCTTGTGGAGGATCAGCCCAAGGTTTTCTACAATCTCCTCACTCACCTAAGAAAGTTTCCAGCTAAACTAAGCATATATGATGCCCTTGTCATATCTAAAGAGATGAGGGAATCATTAATCAAGGCCCTTCTTGATCTAGAAATATGTTTAGCTTAGCTGATCGTTATTGGAGAGGAGGCACATTATTCAAGAGAAGCCCAAGGAGTCACATTCCCTGACAAAGACCTTCTTATGAGGGATATGGAGCCCAACCATCCCCTCTACATCATTGTGGATATGGGTAGATTCAGACTCTCTAGGATGTTAGTTGATCCAGGTGCATCGGTGAACATTATGAGCCTGGAAACCTTGCTTATTTAAAGATTGACATCTCTGAACTCTGAGGAGATCAGATGATGTTGAGAGGATTCAATGAATAGGGTGAGAGGGCTTTAGGTTCCATCATGTTACCTTTGGAAATAGGCAACTGGAAGACTAAAGCTAAGTTCTATATAATTAATTCGAATACATCATTCACTGCTTTGCTCGGTAGGCCTTGGATATACCATAACAAGATGATTCCATTCTCTCTTCATTAGTGCATCAAGTTTCAAAAAGATGGAATCAAATACTATGTCAAAGGAGATGAAAAGCCATTCTCAATTAGAGAGCTCAAAATATATGAAGATGCAACCTACTATCTTCCTCAAAATCAAAACACCTTTTCTCATGAACTTGGTCAAAGTTCAAATACAAAAGAAAAAGAAAAAGAAGAAAAGAAAAAATAAAAAGAAAATGAAAAGAAGAAAGAAAGTACAAGGGAGCAAAAAAAGGACACTGAGGAAGAAGTAGAGCCACATTCCACCCATGTTCGTTCTACCATTCAGACATATGGGTAGGATGACTCGACCTCCACTAGGTAGAGGTAGGGGTACATATAGAGACAGTTCCAGAGGTGGAAGATGCCTTGGTTGGCGGCCAACAAAATAGGGGTTATGTTCCAATTCACAGAGGTACTCCTGCTACTCACATAGACTTGGAATTCAGCTTGGAGGATGAGTCTCATATGATTAGCATACCATCCAACCCCTCTTAACGGGTTTCATTGGAGGTGACACTCAAAGCATGAATGTATTCAAATTAGGATTATGTAAAACCATTAGGCAGTAGTTGGGAACTTTAGCTCTAACCCCACTTTCTTCTCAAAAAGTTGAGGGTTTAGTAGTTAAGGAAGCCCCTAGATCTTCCATAGATGTCAAGCCAAAGAGATTCCTATTGGGATCATCATCCTCAAGTCCGGGGTAGGACTTGGGATAATTTTAAGATTTAATGGAATTACCTTTGATTAGATGCTTCATGTTCAAATCTTGCAAAAAGGTTTGATTCATGGGATGATTGTATGCTTTTGAAGATATAAATGGATTTAATAAAGCCAGATTCATAATAGGCAAAATTATTACATCATTGGATGACTGGTGATTTGTTCAAACCAATGATGAATGGAAGGAGAATCTTCTCATACCATCATCTCTTGATGTAAATACATTTAAACATTGTAGTTTAATCTTGCATCCCTCAAAGTTATGGAATTAGAACCTCATGGAGAAAGATTTTGAATCAATCCACTATAAAATCTCATGAAGAAGAACATTATGAATGGTTGATTGGTCCATGACTTAGAATTTGATATTACATTCATAACCTTTGTGTGGTAAGGACCCAAACTAGCATTGTTAAGCTATCAAGAAAGCTTAGTGATGACATCCAATGAACAAATCATGAACATAGAAGCATTCGTTGTTAGATGTATTTTGGCGTGCTTCCTTTAAAAAGAGAAAGAATATGATCTACTCTTAAAGGCATGAATTTCTTTTAACTAAATCATGATGTCATGAGATTCTCATACTATCTCTTATGGATGCAACAACAAAAGGCAATGATGCTTTGATTGTCTCTAGAGTTAGCTAATACATTATTATTATTAAAAACATCAATATTTATGAATTCTCATTAGTCATCAAGTTGATGATGGGTCTTATAAGTTCTAAAACTTAAGCTTTATCACTACCATGAGTACACCATAAAGCTATTCATCAAGTCATAATTTGGGTTCCTCAGAAAAGAGCCATCTTTGAACTTGAGAGTGTTTGAAATGGTTAATTCACTAAAATTCCAAAATGACAAGTCATATCCCACTTATGAAACTCATCAGAGTATTCTTTGAAGGAAGTTGCCTTTCCAAGGAAGATGAGCTAGATTAGAAGCATTCAAAACTTGAATATAGGAAACTACCTCAAAAGAGAAATCACAAGCCCATGGATGAAAGATCTTTATCTCTCATAGATGCTATTATCGATGATCTTTTGATCAAATGTGGTTGCTATTAAACAAAGGGTAAGATCATGGCCTCTGTCATGAAACATAGCGCATCAAGGTCCAAGATGAAAGTTGAGATCAAGAGATTAGCTACACACCGATGATCATAAGCATGGACATTAGAGATAATAATTTAATTTTACTTGATTCAAGAACATTTACATTGGCCTCATGGCCATTGATGTTTCAACATAGTTGGTATGATTGATCCCTCACTTCCAATCATGATTCATCAAACTACATTACTTTTCCAGTGGTTTGAAAATCCCACTTATTGATTGCTTGTGCTCCAAATTTTCACAATATCATATATGTTGGGGTTCCTCATGAATTATATTTAATGGTATTTTCATTCAGTGCCAAAATCACCTTCTAGGAGACATAGCATAGCTTGGAGATACTACTTTTGATATGATGCTTTGATGGAAGAATTCAACAAAACTCTCTCAAGATATAAAGAAGACACTTTCCGATAATAAGAGACATTGGCATGAATAGATTGAAGCCTTGTATCTTCACCATAAATCAGAACCCATCTTGATTCTCATAGTGTATGGGTCAGTCATTACCATTAGGTTCAACTCCCATCACTTGGGATAGAGAAATTGGTAAAACCTATAGAACAAATGCCAAGTTGGGTTAGAAGAGCTCAAGGTTTGAGGAGAGACACTGTAACATGCAAAGAGTTGCATGAAATTCGATGATTCAAAATAGATTTGATTATCACAGAGCTTTTCATGTAGGAGAGCTTGTTTTAGTTAGAAGGCTTTTAAAAATTGAATGATTGGAGGCAAGTTTGAACCCATTTGGAGCCCTTTTGTCATAGAGAGCATCTTGAGGATCTTATCAATTAATTGAAAGGGCTCTTTGCTTGATCATGTCTTTGAAAATTACTACCCATAAAATCATGTTTGAAAATAATTATGTTTAAAAAAGATTCTATTTTAATTCATCAAAATGTTCTCTTCATCCAAAGCATTATTTATTTCATTTACGAATCCATCACATCACTACTAGAATAGGTGTGAGAGAACCCAAGTGGCATCCTTTGTGAGATCATGTACATTCGAACCATTCATCAATTTAGCATGTTTGGGGGTGCTAAGAAAACTCAGGACATCTTATCCTCCCAACACAAACATATACACACATATCTTTTATCTTGGGCTATTTTGATGTTGGAGCAAACCCCTGTACTGATCACTTTTCTCTAGGTGATAAGTTTACTAATTTATCACCTAGTGGTCACTTTATACGGTGAGTCCCTACATTTCTTCTTCAGGCTACCATTTGCAAAATGTTGAGCTCCTTGTTAGTTTTGTAGATCTAGTTAGGCATGCTACCTATGTTGACTTTATTTAAAAGATGTAAGCAACATTCTTCTTGAACTAGCCATCATGACTTGGGTGAGATATTTGAGGTTTAAGTTAAGTCTCCCAATGGCTCTTTTCTCTTGACTACTTTGAGTTGATTTAAGCCCCTCTGCATTCACTCCATAGTCTCCCAGGTTGATAACACTTTTCTAGCAAGTTGTTATCCTTCATTTGTTGTAGGAAGATGTGGTCCCATACTTTCTTAGGTTGATTGTAGCAAATTAGAGCACTTTAGGTTGGTTGATGTTCACTATGTTAATAGTGACTCATTTCATGGATACACCACTCTTGGAGAAAGGCAGTGTTTTCTCCTTTAGTTTTCATTGAATCTTATAGATATCATCTAGGGGTTTGATAAATTGGTGTCATGGGCATGCTACTTTTACATCCTTTGAGACCCTTTTTTAGATAATACCAATGTTACTCTTATTGGGCATTTTGAATTCACTTCTATGTTGAAAAGAATTTGTTGTGAGATCATATTCTCAAAATCTAGATATGTTTTAATATGCTCATTCTCTATGATCCTTAGCAAACCAATACATGATAAATACTAAACAACATTTATTTGCTTGATTGAATTCAAGCCCCATGGCCCTTTTCTAAGTAAGCATCCTTGGGAAGTAAAACTCCAATACATTTCCCAACTATCTTACTGAGATGAGTTCTCTGCTTTTCTTGGTAATTGCCCTTAGGTAGTTTAATTTGTTTAGTAAGTTACACATGTTTAAGCTCTAGATGTAAGTCCCCACTTCTTTCATGAATATAAACTAATGAGCCCTAGGTTAGTTGATGTTACCTTTCTAATGTGTTGTTGGTCTTTTTATTTAGAAGATATGAGTCCACACTTTTTTTTTCTTTAACTCATCCATTGTTGAAAGACACCCTCTGGTTGGTTAGTTCCTAGGTGGATCTCTTTGATTAATGAATCAAGATAGTTAGTGATATTAGCCCTTCTTTATCTATTTCCAAGGGATCCATCAGTAAAATAAATGATTAAACTTCAATTCAATTAGAAATTAAATTTTCTATCTTTTGATAAGTCCTAGTGGATTCCATACCTATGGTTGGGTCTAATTCATTGATTGCCAATACCAATGGCCATCATTACTGGAAGATGTATATGCTTTCTTTCTTCTATTGATTTGTTCAACAAAAGACAACCCCTTTGGTTGGATAGTCTACTTATATGGTTGGTAGTCACTCTTTAGATTGGTAAATTTGTAGGTGTGACATAGCCCCCTGGTGAGGTCCATATCGATAGGTCCATTTCAAAATTTATTTAAAATCTAAAACAATTTCAACCCCAGGTGGATCAAATTAAATAATCAAATAAATTTTGGTTCTCTTGATAGATGCAAATCTTTCCAATTTCTGGATTACAAACTCTAATTCCTGATGGTTCAAAACCTCTTATCCCCAAGTGGATAACTTGATCCTTTCCCACAGTGGAAGGCTCCACTTTTTTCAATCTAGTGGATTCCTTCTTCACTCTCTTATGTCTTTAACATAAGTAGGGTCATATTACCTTAAGCTTTCATTCCCTACATGTTTAATATTCATTTTATATTAGTGCTTGATGTTTGGACATTGTTGATCATTCTTCAACACCTAGATTGCTTGTCGGTCACACCCTATTGGTTGTTGACCTCACTTTTGGAGTGAGTCTCACATCTCCATCTTATAATGAATCTAAGATAAGAGTTCCTAGTCTTAAAATTAGTGATTGGTGAATACTTAACCCTAGAGACTTAATTAGATATAAAAGAAAATGTTATGCCTTAGGGGTATTAAGAGGACTTCTTTTATGGCTTGAACCAATCCTTTTCCCTCCTTGAATCAATCCAATCAAATCTTAAATCAATTTCAACTCAATTGATATTCTCAAATCATAAATCAATTCTAACCCAAATTGATTTATTCAAGTCAAACTCAAATCCAAATTCTAAAATCAAATCTTAATTAATTCCAAATCAAATGATTGAAACCTGATTGAATTCAAATCCCAAAATCTTTCTAAGCCCTTTGATTTCATCTTATGGACTTAGCAAAACCAAACCAAATGGTTATATCTTCATTTATCAAATATAAATGAGTATAAATTCAAAACCAAAACTCCCAAATTAAACCAAATCAACTTATACTCTTTTCAGCCAAATCCTTAAACTTATTCTTAATTATCAAACCCTTGGTTTTCTCTTGAAACAATCACTCCCCAATCACATTCCCAAATTTAACATAAACTACAATAATTGACCAAATCAAAGCTGACAGTTAAACCCATGTTCATCCATTTGATATGTCAATAAACCAACTCCATTTAAATCACTTACAATTGGATTTATATTTTTGTCATAACTCTATATGTGAGTTAAACCAAACTTGAACCAAGTCTTGATCAATACAATTAACCCATTTAGGCTCACTTATTGAAGTGACCCAAAGGACCTTTTGAAAATTCTAATCAACCAAAGCTTGATTAACTCAACTTAGCCCAATTGACCATGAACTAACTTGACTAAATCAAATCAACTTAATCAAATCAAATAAAAATTAATTGAAACAAAAGCTTAATTTATTTCAAATGGTCAAAAGCTAAACCATGACTCAATTATCAAATGGGTCAAATTGGTCAACTTTTATTTTATTAAATGAATAAATGAACCAAACCAATTAAACTAACCAATTAAATAAATACTCCAAATGATCATTTGAACTTGACTAACCCATGGTTTGACCAAATATGACCATTTGGTCAATTAACAATTTGACCAATTTGTCCTAAATGAATCAAATTAGCCAAATCAAATCAAATGAACTCCAAATCACTTGAAATTTCAACCCATTTTGAATAAATTCAAATTTGCCCAAATCAAATCATGGCCAAATGTTCACATTGCCATTAGTCAAAGGGTATCCATGACTTCACTTGAATCAGTCATTGTCTCTCTCAATTGGCATCTTTTATTGGTCCACATGGGCACCAAGGGAGGTGGTGAACAATGAAGCTTGGGTCCACCATGACCCAAGTCAAGCCAAATGACCTAATATGAACCTTGGAACTCAAATGCACTCAAAACACATAGGCATCCAATTAGATGATCAACAACGTCAAAGGATCGCAAAGACTAAAAAGAAATGATCTACCCAAACCAAATATAAAATCAAGATCATGTCAATTCAACTCAACTTATGCCAAGGGCATAAGAGAGGAAAGGATCCAGGGGTCAAGCATGAACCTTCCACTAGAAGCATGTCCAAGTTATCCATGAGGATAAGATTTTGAGTTGGTTTGATATGATTTGGGAGAAAATCCACATTAAATTTATAACCCATGAGTGCATGAACCTTCCACTAAGCAGTTCAAATTATCCACTAGGGATAAGGACTTGATTTGGCTTGAATTCATGAGGGTTCTACTAGAGAGGGTATGATTTGTGCCTTGTTGGGTAGAATTTGATTTAATTTAATTGGTGGGACATCCACTAGGGATGAAAATTTTATTTGATTTGTTAGCTTATGATTTGAGGCTCCGGAGAAGATATGATTTGGTTTTGAGGGCACATCACTTGAGATATGAGTTCGATCCATTGGGGATAAGATGGGTTTAATATATGGAATTCTTTGGTTTATTTGGGTGAAGTATCCACTAGGGATATGAGTGGATGGATTTAATTTGGACTCCAGGAGAGATGATCCTATTGATGTGCATGGATCTACTAAGAAGAGGCTAATATCCTAGTCTTATCTTAGATTTACAAATCCAAAGGGATAGTCATGGGGTAGCTAACAAAGGGGTGCCTTTTGGTATGGTGTGATTGGTAAGAAAGCACATGACTTACAACTTTCTAAATAAGGAACCATTAGGGTGATGGGTTGATTGACAACAAATCAAGACTGGTATTGAGTGAATCTTTGGATTTCTCTATTTCAAATAGTCGATCAATTTTATTTTTTTAGATGGATATTGGTGTATGATGGATCTACTAAGAAGGGCTAAAATTAGCCTCTTCTATCTTAGATTTACAAATCCAAAGGGATGGTCTAGCCATCGGTAGAGCTAACCAACCTAAGGGGTGCCTTTGCAATGGTCAAGTTAGGAAAAAGCTTGTAGACTTACAACTTCTCTAAGGAACCACTAGGGTGATGGTTGATAACACAAAATCAAACCCGACCTAAGGTGGATTGATTGTGCAACTCAGATGGAAAGAACATAGACACATCTTTCAAAGTGGACATGGGGTGACCTATTGGTGGAACAATAAGTCAAACCCTAACTAAGGGACTAAGAGAGTGCCGCATGGTGATTTATTTCAACTCAAAAGTAGTCAGACGATACCTATATATAGTTTTACTGACACTGCCCTAAAGATAGGATGCCTTCTTGGGAAAAGGTACTGCTGGGGGTTTTGCTCCTAATCTAAAAGTGAAGATATATATTTATTTTATTTATATATATTTTAGACCTATTAAGGGACCATACTGAAGGGCCTTATATCAGCCTAGTTCTATCTCAAATTTACTGGAACATGGGAGAATATTTATATCAGGAAGATAAATTCTCCAACCACTAGGGTGGCTACTAGAAAAGGGGGACTGTCCAATCCAAGAGTAACCAAAAGTACTGTCTAAATGGAGTCACTAAGAACGTGATTCAAATAGAGTGCTGATAAGGGTGGTGTCACTAGGGGCTTTATCTAGGACCTTGTAAAAGAAATCCTATAAGTATATGGTAGTCAACTCCAGGAGAATGCTTGTAAACTTACATCTACCATGAGTGGTGTATACACCGAGTGGGTCACTATCAGCATAGGAATAACTAACCAAACTAAGATGTCCGTCAGTTTGTGATGATCAATCTAAGAAGATACATCTTCATAGATGAAAATGATCATCGAGATAGTTTGGCGTTGGCGGGACATATGCTATCCGACCTGGGGTAACTACCAAGTGGGGAGTCTGGCATAAAGACTAGACCTAGGCTTGAAGTAGTTAGGAGGAAAGAAGCCACTAGGGAATTTATCCTAAGCCTCTAATATACTCTACCTAGTTAGTGCATGATGGCTAGTTCAAGAAGAAAGCATGTAGGCTTACATCCTCTTAAAAAAAGTCAACATGAGGTAGCTTACTAGCCACATAGAAATTCCTACTAAACTAACAAGGCACTCATAGATTTGCAAAGTTAGGGAAGAAAGCTTGTAGACTTACATCGACAAACCACTTGGTGACACACTAGCAAGGTAATATGTTAACCTAGAAACTAATGAGTGAGTGTCATAGGGAGCTTTATACCACATCAAAATAGCTTGAGACAAAAGATATGTATTTATTTTATGTGATTGTGTGTAGTTTGTGTTGGTGTTGTGTTACTAAAGGATAGGACACTGCTTGGGTTCCTTACACCTACCCTAAACACATGCTGGTGGATTTTCAAGTAAAGATATTTCTAACCAATATGAAGTGATGGAATTTTAGATGAAAGAAATTTTATTGATAATTATTTTCAGACAAGATTTTTGGATAGTATTTCTTTGATTGATTGGAAGCATAGGGGCTCTTACAATTTATAAGCTGATAAGATCCTTTTTGGTAGGTCTTCTCTATGGAAAAGGGCCTTCCCAAGTGGGTTCAAACTTGCCTCCCATCTTTTGAGGGGCAACAATTGGTCTCTTTAGAACTAAAATAAGCTCTCCTACTTGAAAAACTATAGGATGGACCAACTTGTTATGAGCTTGAATCATTTTGGCTTTATACAATTAGAGGTTCAGCATGCAGGTGTCTCTCCTCCAAACCTTGAGCTCTTCTAATTGTAACTTGGTGTTACTCCATTATGATTTTACTACCCATACTATCCTTAATGATGGGAGTTGGACTTCTAATGGTAGAATGACTTAATACAGGAGAATGGGGTAGATTGAGTTGGAGTCCTGTATGTAGTGCGGTAAGCCCACAATGCTTCAACTAATTACTCATGACACTATTGCTCATTATCATTGAGTGTATTATTTAATATCTGGATGAGAGTTTTGTTGAAGGCTTCTGCTAAGCCATTTTCCCTCGGGTAATAGATGGTAGAATATCTCTAATCTATGCTATGTCTTTGAGCAAAGCTATTGATTTTAGTGCTCTTGAATGTAGTATCATTAGTAGATATAATTCATCGAGGTAACCCGAACCTATATATGAGATGGATCCTAAAAAATTGGAGCACATGTTGAGTTGTGACCTCTCCGAGTGGGATTGCCTCCACCTACTTGGAAAAGTACTCGGTGGCAGCTAGAATGAACTGATGACCCTTAAAAGAAGGATCGATCGAACCCACTATGTTGGTACCCCAACACTCAAATGGCCATGAGGCTAATGTAGGATGTAGAATGTTGGGTGGTTGGTGTAGGACCACACCATACACCTGACATTGGTGGCATCTCATAGCTACATCCATGTAGTCTATGATCATTAAAGGTTAGTAGTATCCTAGTCATTTTATCTTGGCTTTCATCTGCGGACTGGATTGATGTGCTCTACATAAACCTGAGTGTACCTTGGTCACAATCTTATGGGCTTCGTGTTTGTCCAAACAACGTAACCACATATGATTGAAGGATTGTCAGTATAAAGTGTCATCCAAGATAGCGTATGAGAGGGCTCTCTGGTTCACCTGATGGGCTAATGACTTCTCTTGAGGTAGTTTGCCTATATTTAGATAATCCATGAATGGTTGCCTCCAATCCAACTCCTCGCCCTTCTTGGCAACGATAACCTCCCCTTCAAGAGAGAGTCTCTTGATGAGTTCAACATCAACAAGGGATAAGACTTGTCTATTTTGGACCCTTATTAGTATGGACTCATCTTCTGAATATGCCAACTCTTTGGCAAGCTTGGTAAATACATATGCAATGTTGTTCTCTCCTCGACGAATCTTATAATGGTAACCTCAGGATTTTGGCCAACTCCATGGTATACTTGTGGTAATGATGGAGCTTAGGATTTAGGACTTTGTAAGACCCAACAGTAATTTGGTTGATAACTAATTAAGAATCCCTAAAGATGTTGATGCTCTAGACGCATAGTGTAATGGCTAACTCCAGACTAGCAAGCAGAGCCTCATATTTGGTTTCATTGTTGGTGCATGGATTGGATAGATGACATGAGAATCTCATCACATTGCAGTCTAGAGTTAGAAAAACTATTCCTACCCCTTGCCACTCCTGGAAGAGTGGATTATGGTTCTTCTTCTTTTTTAAAAGGAAGCCGCACAATCAAAATACATCTCAAGGTGAATGCTAGTGTCCCTAAGTTCATGATTTGTTCATGAGGAGGTCATCTAAGCGGAATCGTAGGAAGTGGTGTGATGCTAAGAAATCTGCTAGTGCTTGTCCTTTCACCACATAGGGGTACAAAAGTGATGTCAAACTATGATAAAATCATGGACCAATGTGCCAACCGTCTGGATAGCATCGGCTGTGTTATGAGATATTATAGTGGATTGATCTTAGAGATCAGATTCACCTTGGGAAAGCATATAATGCCATAGCTTTTGGGATGCAAAGATTAATGTAGTGCTTTTCAATAGGTGGGTAGTTTGCTCAATAAGGATTAGATGACAATTGAGATAGTAGAGTGCATTCTCTTTCCCTTCATCATTGGTTTGGGCCAACAAAGTCGAGGAGTCACTAATATAGTATATAGTATGAGTGGCTTGCCCCTGATAGGGGCTGCTAGAATTGGTGGTGTCATCAAGTAGTGCTTGATGTCTTTGAAAGCATGTTAGCACTTATCATCCCACTTGAACTTAGCATCCTTTTTGACAAGTGCTGAGAATGGCTGGCATCTTCTTGATAGGTTGGAAATGAAGCATCTTAGATATGCCAACCACCCTTGGAATGATCTAAGTTGAGTTAGACTTTTAGGGGTGGCATTTCTAATATTGTCTTATTCTTCTTGATCATTTCTATTCCATGTGACAACAAACCCAAAGAATTTTCAAGCTACTCAATGCACACTTGTGGGATTCATTTTAAGGTTGGATTGCCTTAACCATTCAAAAAAACTATCAAGTCAAAGAGATGGTCTTCCTTTTCTTTACTTTTGACTACAAGATCATCAACATAATATTCAACCGATGATGAATAAGTTCATTGAAGATCTGTCAGTATGTAGCATTGATATTTTTAAGGTCAAGGGCATGACCTTATAATAATAGATTTTGATTGGGTTCAAAAGTAGTATTTTTCTCATCTTTGGGGCCATCTTAATTTGGTTTGTAGATGACCCATCCATGAAAGAGAAGATTGCATGAGATGAGGCAATGTCCACCATCAGCTCTAGTATTGGTAGTGGAAATTCATCTTTAGGACATGCCTTATTCAGATCCCTAAAATTGACACATATGTGAATTTGGCCATTATTTTTCTTAACTGGAATGACACTACTAACCGGTAGATATTTCTCTTCCTAAGAAACCAACATCGATAAGTTTCTTGATTTTAGAAATGATCTATTGTTCAATGTCTAATCGATGCATCTAGGAGCTTGCTGATAGTTAGCATTAGGATCTATTGCTAGTTTGTGGACTACATCAAGAGATAAATTGGGCATTTATTCATAACTACATGCAAAGTCCTTAAGCTCCAATAGCTTAACTAAGTCATTGGTTTCTTCTTCATTCAATAGGGAATTAATGTATTGCATGGATCTTCTTTTGTTCCTAAGTTGATTTCTTTAAGTTCATGGTTGATCGATTTGTTCTTCAAATTTTGGCGGCATCTTTGACTTCAAACTCATTTGGATCATCTAAAGTTTCTAAACACACCTCCTCATATGAGTTAGCATGATTTGAAAAGAACCTATCAGACTCCAAATGATTGGTGATGACTAGGCAATGGTTGTCATCATCGACTAGACCTAATGTGTTGAATCCTACTCCTGGTATTTATTATGGATGTCTTCTTTGGTTGTCCCATAACCTTTCAAAGTAATCCAACCTATGTTTAGATAAAGTATGTGGTATTAAACCCTTCTTTTCCAAATTAAGAACACAAGGTGAATACCAATCAAAAGGCAATTGTATTAGATCTTTATATGAATCATCATCAAGTTCTACATCACCTTCCGACTTGAGGATGATGCTCCCAATAAAAAACATCTTTGGCTTGACTTCTATGGATGACTTGGGGGCCTCCTTAACTACCAAACCCTCAACTTTCTGAGAGGAAAGTGGGGTTAGAGCTAAAGTTCTCAACTACTGCCTTACTATTCTACATAATACTGACTCGGATACATTCATGCTTTGCTTGGAGGCCTGATCTTCATCATTGTCTGGCTTGAGTGTCACATCCAATGGGACCCCTTGAGAGGTTGATTGATGCTAACCACATGAGACTCATCATCCAAACTAGATTTTAAGTCTATGTGGATATGGGTACTCATGAGCGGAACATAACTTCTACTAGCCACCAAGAAGGAGGTCTTAAGCATTTAGAGCCTTGGATCTACCTCTTCCTCTACTTGGTGGGGTTGAGCCACCCTACCCATGTGTTCATATGGAGGAATGAACTGTGGGTGGAATCTAACTTCAAGCTCTACTTCTTCCTCTGTGTCTATTTCTCGCTCACTTGTATTTTCACTTTCTTTTTCTTTTTTTCTTTTTCTTTTTCTTTTATTTTTTTTAACTTTGACCATGTTTGCGAGAATAGAATTTCTGATTTTTAGAAAGATAGTAGATTGCATCCTCATATATCTCAACCTCTCTAACTGAAAATGGCTTCAAGTCTCCTTTGACATAGTATTTGATTCCACCTCTTTGGAATTTGATGCAATCGATGTAGAGGATAAAACCATCTTATTCTCATGTATCCAAGGCCTACCGAGAAAAGTAGTGAAAGATGTATCCGAATCAATTATGTAGAACTTGGCTTCTTTCTTTCAGTCATCTATCTCCAATGGAAACACTATGGAGCCTAAAGCCCTCTCACCTTGCTCATTGAATCCTCTCAACATCATCCGATCTCCTCAGTTTGAGATGTCAATCCTCAGGTAGGCAAGAGTCTTTAGACTCATAATGTTCACCGATGCACCTAGATCAACTAACACCTGAGAGTCTAATCTACCCATATCCATTGTGATGTAGGGGATGGATTGATTATCCCAAAAGAAGGTCTTCATCAGTGAATGTAACTCCATTGGCTTCTCTTGAATAACATGCTTCCTCTCTAATAGTGGTTAACTGAGCTAAGCATATTTCTAGATCAAGAAGAGCCTTGATTAATGACTCCCTCATCTCTTTGGATAGGACAAGAGCATCATATATGCTTAGCTTAACTGGCAACTTTCTCAGGTGAGCGAGGACATTGTAGTCAACTTTAGGCTGGTCCTCCACAAGCATATTCGTAGGTGGAGCATCTTGTGGAGGGGCTATATGTTCAATTGAACCAATGACTCACTTACCCTTATCTTGAGGTGCTACCCTAGAAGGTAGAACTTTACCACTGTGGAGGTTGACTTCAGTGACTTTATGAGATGGTTTAGTTAAAAGTTTTACATGCTCATCAGGTCCACCTACAACTTCTCCTATGGGATCATCAGGGTTGGATGACTCAAAATCAATCTCAATGGAAACCCGATTCAGAAATGGGTAATCCATTTCTAAATAGAAGAGGAATGATCAACTAAAGTTATTATTAATTAGATGAGAGAGCTTTCTATAGGAATAAATTCAAGCATCATCGACACAAATGTAAGTGGAATCAACTTTCTTCATTGATTTCTTAGATTTGGATGGAGGTACAAAGTATAAATCAAGTAAAGTAAGTAGAGTAAGGATTTGGACCCCTCCGCATATAATATGGTCTAGAAGAAGAGTCGATGAGGAACTAGACGCAACTATGGAAAGAGTTGGAACCAGTGGTTGCTACTACACTATCCCGCAAGTGGAGGCTATCGCCGGGCTCCTACCTCACTCAAGTTGTCCTTAGCAACTTACAAACCTTCCTTGAGTTGGAGGTTTGAGCTTCCCTGCACCCAAGAAGGGTAGTTTCGATCTTATAAATGATTTTCTTGGAGGTTCAAGATAGGGAGATATTCCAACCTTCCTTTATCTTAAGAGGATCACATGTATACCCAAGGATTACTCTAATAGAAATAGAAGGTTGTTCTAATAGGTATTCCTTGGGGATGATGATGCCACCGACTTGTAGCTCAAGCCCGCCATTAAAGGTAATTCAATCTTCTATGACATGGCCTCACATGTGGCGGTAGGGGCAATAGTTTGGATCATGGCTCTTGCCCACTTCTTCCCTCTAGGCTCTAGTAACTAAATCGCTTCTTTAAGAGATTCTTAAAAATCTTCCTAACTACCTCCTCTTGAATGAATAAGGCTTATTCAATTATCTAACAAGAATAGGTAAGTAATAGCTACGTGGTGGGTAGAATACTACCACCGAGGATGCTAATGAGGAGGCGGTGGTGGCATTGTGTAACCGAGGTGGTCGATATGATGATGAGGTGGTGAGAGGAGGTGACAAAAAAGCCCTTGAGCTCGAGGCCTATCGACCAAACCTAGCTGCTTCCCTTTATTATCTATTGTGACTACCCCTGACTTCTTCTCAAATGCCTTCTGAGATTTGGGCTTAGTTGATTGGTCCTAAAAAGGTAGCTATTTAGCTTCTTTTGTAGACTAGCCACCTTTGTTGATTAGTTTCTCAAAGGTTTTGAATGGAAAACCCTTGAGCATGAAAGCGACCGCCATGGATGTTCTTCAGTGAGAATCTCTATGGTGTTGTATCAATTATGGTTCGCATTTCATACTCAAGTTTTGCCACCTGAGAAATTAATCAATAAGGGACTCATTGGGATTTTGCTTTTCTATAATGAGGTCGCCAACGATAACCCTTTGCTGAGCTCTAACAAACCTTCTAATGAAGATGTGCTCCAACTAACTAAATGTCTTTCAACCATTGGGTAGTTTGGCATCAAATCAAATGCAACACTAAAACTTAATAAACAATTTGAAAAGAAGGGTGTCACTACCTCCCGACATTGCAACAGTAAAATGTGCAATATGTTGGAGGTTTCCCACACCATCAAAGATTTGAAAGAATGAGGCATGAAACCCTTAAGATATTAGACCGCATCAAATTCCTCAGGGTAGTGTCTACCCTTTGGAACAAATGAGCCACCTCGGGCTTGTGCCAGTGCTTTCCTCACCTATTGTTCCACCATGTGCTTGATATCCTTCTCATGCATGGAGGTACTATCCACCACCTTCCTATGCAAGCTACCATTATCCTGATCTACTAGAGAAGTGCTCTTGGGCTGATCTAGGATGTGTGCTAACTCAAGATGATCTACCTCTATCAATATATGCGCTGAGGCCTGGTTTTGGAGTGCATGGATGACTACTAACAAGTCTTCCATCCTTTCTCCATCCAGTTGATTTGATCATCCTTCTATCTAATTTCTTGGAGAATGGTTGAATGGACATCATCTTCTTCAACCACAATAGCTTCCTCGACTCTACTGTCTATTGAGGGAGCTCCTATTATCGACCATGTGGACTTCGGTTGAGTCCTCCAACAAATCATCCTCATCGAGGATGAAACTGACCCTTCCCTCCTCATAATCAGACTGATCGCTTCCTAGGATTTTCCTCTTTTTGCAAAATACTATGCTAGAATTTCATCCAAGGAATGATCTAACTGTGCTGGTACAAACACTCATTACTGATCAGTAGTAGGGCTATGTTCACTGACAAAAATACATCTAACACTGCTTGCCACTGGAGTGCTATCTATGGGAAGACTATGCTACTAGAAGATAGATGCTCATGACTGACTACCGATGGAGTGCTGTATCTATAGGGATCTACTTCCATAAGAATTATGGAACCATCCCCTCTACTACTACGCCGCCAACGTGGTGGGGTGGTGGAATGACTATGTCGCTCTTGGGTCCATTTCTTCACCATAGTTGAAGTGGAAGGTCAAGAAGGAGAGCTTGACCTCACCTCAACTAGTGGAGTAGATGGAATGGGACCCTCAGGCTGTAGCTGGATCACCAATAAGGCTTTCTTCTCCCCCAATTCTGACTTATGTGCCTTAGCCAGCATAGGAGATGCTGGAACATGTACTGGAGAAGGTAAACAATGAGTGTGTGGTGGAGACATCACTGCTCAATAGAGCTCTCCTATGATTGACTGCATGTGAGTACTATACTATCAAGATGGTCAGCAGCCACAAAATCTACAAGAATGAAGGGACTACTGCATACCTCCCTCCTCTCTCTCCTATTTGCACACCACCACTGCCTCTGTATCGCTCTATGTATCTGATCCTTGACACTCCTAGAGATCAAAGACCATAGGTCATACAATGCACCAAACTTTGAGCATCCTTGGACTCTTTCTATCGTGATAATCACCCATAATTTGGCCTCCTACTCTCCCTAGTGGTGCCTCATAATAAGTTGGTGGTGGAGGTGATATTACAATCTTCCTATAGTCCTCCTCTCCTTCCATCCGAGCCGAGGGGATATAATCTATGTGGGGAGACCTGGGTGAACCCTCTTCTGCAACATGGGAAGCTACCTCTGCCTCTACACCTGCTCGCTCATGATGTTGCTTAACCTTTCAGCTCTTATTGCGGCACTGAGTGCGGATGAGTTGAGCAGGGCGAGAGCTAGAACCTACCTCAAAGGTAGGGAAGACTATCTGGGAGATCAAGATAGCCTTCCCCTTTGAGGGGACAAATGAGGAGGTGTCAGCCCTCGCCGGGGCAATAAGATGAACAACTGATGGACCATAAGGGAACCACTAACACTGCTTGTGCTACCACTAGGACTGAAACTAATGGTGCTGAAGCTACATCTCTCACTGTGGAGACCTCTACCTTCCTCTTTAGTGGAGGGAACTGGAGAAGGCATGTGAAAATAAGTGTCGTCTATCCCACCACCTCCTCCTTAGCTGACTATCATGAGGATAGTTCCCTCATAAGTAACTTGGACAACCTAAAATCTATGACCAAACTGAATCAAACATGTAGTGGTCGAGGTGAGCTTGTCTTGATCCAGTACCAAGTCAAGACCGGATGAGCTGGAGAGCATAAACTTGCTAGGAGCCATGTGTAATGAAAGCTAAAGTGACTGGCTAAAAAACTCTGCATTTATTGAAAATATAATTGAATCCCTTGCTTGGTATTCACCTTCAGAAATAATTTATAGACTTCATTTGGAAATTTGAACCCACACTCAACAAATTTAGTTATGTTAAGTAGGGATCATTGGAGAGATTCTGATATGTGAGGAGAATCTTTGCCATATGATTTTGATTTAGAACCCATACTCAACAAATTTAAGTAGGTTGGGTGGGGCTCAAATATGTGGAGAGACCTTTGAAGATATTTGTGCTATGTATCTTGTTTGAAAATTTTGATTTTGAAAAACTTTACTTAGCAAATTTAGGTATGCTAGGGAAAGGTTGTGATTGTTTAGAAATTTTGTGAAGAAAAACTTTGCTTGTGGTGGTTGATTCTGTGTGTGATATATGTTGATTTGATTTGAATGTGGGGCTTCTTACTTAACAAATTTGGTATGTTAAGTAGAGGCCAAATGTGTTTGACATGTGTTTTAAAATGAGACTTTCACTTAACAAATTTGGTATGTTAAGTAAGAGCCAAATGTGATATGATTTGTGTTTGAAAATGAGACACTCACTTAACAAATTTGGTATGTTAAGTGAAAGTCAAATGTGATATGATTTGTGTTTCGAAAATGAGACTCTAACTTAACAAATTTGGTATGTTAAGTGGAAGTCAAGTGTATTTGACAAGTGTTTAAAAATGAGATTCTCACTTAACAAATTTGGTATGTGAAGTGGAAGTTAAGTGTATTTATGATTTTTTTTTGAAAGAGGGGAAATCTATTTAACAAGTTTGGATATGTTAAATAGAGTTCAATATATTTTTTGTAAATTTTGGAAATGGGACTCTCATTTGACAAATTTGGGTATATGAAATGAAGTCTAAACGTATTTTGATTTTCAAGACTTTGGAAAAGAGAACCTTATTTGACAAATGTGAGTGTTCAAATAGAATTCAACAACTTGTTTTATTTTCCAAAAGAAAGGGGAATTCTCATTTGACAAATTTGTATGCCAAATGGATTTCAAAATATTCTTGATTTTGTGTGGATTTCTTTTTTGAAATAGGAAACTTCAACTTTAGCATATGTGGAATTTGTTAAGTGAGTTTCAATTTTATGTTATGGTTTTATTTGAAAATAGAATCTTCATTCAACAAATTTGAACATGTTGAATGGAGATAGTAATTTTTAAAAGTGTGCTTTTGAAAAAGAGGGAAACTCCAACTTAGCATATGTGAAATATGTTAAGTGGAGTTTCAATTTTATGCTATGATTTTATTTGAAAAAAGAATCTTCATTCAACAAATTTGAGCATGTTGAATGGAGATAATCATTTTCAAAAGTGTGTTTTTGAAAAAGAGGAAAACTCCAACTTTAGCATATGTGAAATTTGTTAAGTGGAGTTTCAATTTTATGCTATGATTTTATTTGAAAATAGAATCTTCATTCAACAAATTTGAGCATGTTGAATGGAGATAGTCATTTTCAAAAGTTTTGATTTTTTTAAAAAAAATGATTTTGATTTTGTGCTTTTGAAAATTTTGTGCAAGATTATTTGTTTTGTGAGTTTTGAAAAGTCTTTTGGAAAGTGGCATTTTGTAAAAAAGAGTTTATTTTCTTAAACATTAAGATGAACCTTGCCTCACCAAGCTAGGTGGTTTCTAAATTTTGTCATCTCCTTTCATGAGTTAATTTTATTTATTTATTTACCTATTGGGGGAAATCTAATAGGGTTTTCAAGACCTACAAGGAGTGAGGTGCTAAAACCTAGAGGATGTTGGCTAGCTTCGCTTTGCCAACGGAAAGAAAAATAGTCTTTGACTTATATGAAATATAAGTCCACTATCGATTCTTGGAGACAACAATTGTCTACAAGAGATGGAGAGAGGAACCATCCACACAGAGTCTTAGAAAATCTATGGTATTTATTTTAATTCTATGTGTGTGTGTATGTGTGGGATACCATGCACAACTGAGGGTGTACTTATTGAGGTGATCAGGTATGACATCAAGGAATAGTGCACTATCTTGAAAGATAAAAATAACTACCCTACGATGGACCCAATCATCTAATAAGGACTCCTAAGGCATGATGGGTCTAAATATTAGAGATTTTTCCTACTTTACTATGGATGAATAAAGTAGGGTTTATTTAAACTAGGTTCTAAAGTTTCCTATAGGGGTAAGCCCATAGTTAATTACATCCTAAGTTCCTTAGAATACTCTCAATTAAAGTAAGAAATTATTATCTCCAAAGAATTCAAAGGTAGGACTATCAATAAATTGGTTATATTTGGAAAATCAAGTGGGTTAGATCAAAAGGAGAGACTTGTTTTTGAAGCCAAAAAAAATGAGTAAAGGATGCTCATGATACTAGGAGACCTAGTGAGCATTCCAATCTATCTTATTATTAGGCTTTATATGTTTGAAATTGAAGGGAATTATTTATTTGAGTTGAAATTTATTAGAAAGCTAAGACTTATAATCCCACAATACAAGATTGTTGAAATGCCTAAGAAGTGAGGATTTATGCTTATAGCCTTAGGGGAAATGGTAACCTCAAATCCTAAATCTAGGGATCTTTAGTGAGGGCAAAGCACATCCTAAATCTAAGGAGAAAAGTGGTATACTATTTACCTCCACATGAGAGTAAATCACCGACAATTGGACTTATAACTCTGAGTGGTAGCTAACTCCTCCTACATTTTAAAACCATGTAGTCAAGTCATATGTTTTGCAAGATGGTTAGGATGTTATTATATAAAGAAACTAAAGTCTTTAAACCCACTCTAAGATACTAAAGCATGAGTGGTATGAATAATGACTTTGTCTAATGCAAATTTTATCAATTTTATTTGATTTTGGACACTTTATTTTTATAGACCATAGGATTTTATATGCCTAAATGCATATAAAATAGGGTTATTGGCTAAATCAGAGAGAAAGAGGTGTTTTCCACCATAAGGGGTCAAGTATTCCCATATCGCAAGGATGGAAACCTCTAGTAAGAATGAAACAAGATGATATGCATGATATTAAACATACATCATTTAGCTAAGGGGTATCTTCTTAATTATCTCGATTTAATACCTATGCTTTAAATGAGATTATGAGTTATTTTAGAAAATTTAGTTATGAGTTGTGATTGGGGTAAAAAGTTTATTTTTCTCTATAAGCCTAAGCGGATCCAGGCCACACATTAAATCATCATATATGGAAAAACTAGGAAAATACATGCCATTTCTATTACACAATTGTAAACAAAGCATTAACCAATTTATAAACTCAACATGAAAGAATGTGTAATGGGTGGTACCATCCATAATCCAAAAAAGAGAAATGGATAGTCAAGCTCTACCCTTATACATCCTGGTAATGTAGAAGAATAATTATAATTACAAATGAATAAATGTTATGGGGGGTCTTCATATCTTCATATCTTCATATCTCCTCTATTTCATCATTTGGATTTCCTTGGGTCAAAGGCATCATGGGGCCTCCAAGGCCAAAGCCTTATAGCCTCCGCTCATCCTAATCCCCTCATAACACTTAACCAAATTCTTAATGCACAATTACATTAAAAATAAGAAAAGTAAATCTAACTACACCTGCAAAATAAGTGTTAGCTAAACACACCATACAACCCAAGCAGTTATATGTATAATTTAGACTTAGCATATGGGTAACCAAGTCCACTCTAGTATTATATACAATTATGCTATGATTAAGGGAATGAAAGGTCACTTTGATAAGTAACTCAAAGAGAGCATTTTATATTTATTTTAAGCATCCCTTAAGCATAATCTCCTATAAAAAAAATAATTAGGCTAATCATGGTCTAACATCCAGTACATCCCTAACATCTAGTCTACAGTATATCATAAAACCAAACATACATCAAACCATGCACCACCCTAACATAAAGCTATAAGTGGTGACTTAATCTAATGTGTGTGTATTAAGGCTCGTTGGTATGTTCTTACTAGGCTTTAGAGTTGTCATTCTCTAAGTATGGACATTTTAATTATAAAGGGTGGTTTCAATTTAAATGATTTAATTGATTTGTAAATTTTACTTAATTTTATATTGTTTCATTTGTCTTATACTAAATAACTAAGAGTTATAAAGGGAAGAGAGGATCACTCTCTTCATCCCTACCTTAAGTCACATCTAAAATAAATTAATTAATCAATTCTCTTTAATGAATGGCTTATTACATATTTTAATTAGTCCTAGGTTTATGTTCACTTTAAATAATCCCATTCAATAAGAAAGGCATCTTAAGATTAATTAGAATTAATTATTATCACCTAACACATGTTTGTTCATTTCTTTCCATCATATATACATGCATATGATTAAGTCCTAAACATAACTATACATGCAATTTATATCTTAGCACACTTAAATGATGAAAGTAAGCAAGTGTACTTGGAATTAATGTCTCATTTGGTTGAATTATTTGTCATATTAATTTAAAGCTCTATCTAAATTCTTATACAAAAGCATAAGAAAAGAACTCTAAATCATATGACTAATCAACCCAACCACTTGAACAAAATATAAATGCATGACTTTTTAATAGAAAGAAGAGGGGTTTTCATTCATTAAATACACATTCAAATGTATGAAAGTTTTAAGCACGTTGCCATTATTCTACCTGAGGAGTGAGGTAGGAAACTCCTCCTGGGGCTACTTAAAGTTGTCCATCCCCAATGTAATATACTTGCTATTCTTAAATACATATGGATGTATAAATAACTATAAGAATAGAAAACACCATGAAAAAAGTAGAGTTTAATTTATTTAGTCTATTTGTGTAAATGAATTAAGCTCTATCTAAATTCTAATGTTAAAGTGCATAAGAATGAAATCAAACAGTACGTGCCATTATTCTCAAGAGGGAGGTAGGACATTCTTGGGGCTACTTAAAGTGCATCCTGAATGTCCGACTAATATACCCATTAACATTCAAACTTATGCAAGTCAACATATGAATGTAAGAAAGAGACTTCACTTCATACACTAAGCTTATATTCACATGCTATAATATATATATATATATATATATATATATATATATATATATATATATATATATATATATATATATATATATATATTAAAATTACATTTGAGATTTAATAGTGATAATAGCCACACATATTTTTAATTAAGCCAACACATGTAAATTGAAATAAAGGAAATCATCTTCATTTAATTAATTTGAAAGAAATGAATGCATGACTATAAGTGCCATACAATATTTTAGCATGATTGGAAAGAAATAAAATAACACAAGCATGTGATTTCATTCAATCCAACTAATTCTTAAGGACAATCACATTAAACAAGCTTATTTAAAATAAAAGAAAGTTTCTTAAAACCATTTTTGATTTCATGTTGGATTTGATTTAAGAAATGTGAAAGAGGTTTGGTAATCTTAATCCCATTCCCCATATGCGTGAGTTAAATTGATTAAATGAAAAGCAATTAGGTTGATTTTATGGCTTAATTAGGTTGAGGTATGAATTAAATCTATCACCTTAAGTTAAATAACTAATTAATGATGAGACAACATGATATGCAACAACATGAAAAGTAAATTAGCAATGCTTCTAAGAAATGAAAGGGGCCTAATGCAATTGGCTCATAATTAATAATTAATTAAGCTTAAGTGATGTAATTAATCACTTTTATGATTTTCTCACACATAATTAGAATTTCATTAAATTGTAGACTATTAAACATCTAAAGAACTACCCAAGATTGATTAATCAAAGGGGAATGAATTGGATTTTAAATTAATTTAATTAAGCCCTTAATTAGTTAATTAAATCCTTTGATTATATTTTAATTAGATAATGAAATTAACTAAGGGAAAGAGATCAAGAAAGAGGCCTCAATCTCAATCCCTAAGTCATTTCAAACAATTAGGCTCTAAAATAATTAAATTCCTTTTCTTTAATTGATTAATTAAGTGGCTAATTAATTAATTAAACTTTAATTAAATTGAAACAAATGAAGAGGATTAATAAAATGGCCATAAAGAACAAACCTAAACCATTTCCCTAAGACTTTTCAATGTTAACAAATGGAAATAAGCTTAATTAATTAATTAATCCACTCTTCATTTACTTAATTATCATGATTAAAGTAAGAGAGTAATTAAGGCTTAATCAATCAATTTTCCTAATTAATTAGCCAATAAATTATAATAAAAATAGGGGAGCTAGGTCATCAAACATCTCTGGAAAGTTTGAAATTAAATGGATAATTAATTAGAGTAATTAGGCTAATTAAATTTTAATTAAATCTTAATTAAGCATGAATTATTGTTCAAAATTAATTATTTATAAATTTCATGGATTCCCTTTTGAAATACCTTTAAATGAGCCCTCATTTATATTTTTGGATTTTCTAAGATTAGTTATGAATTTTAGAAGTTTTAGCCTCAAAATCTTTAATTAAACTTAATTAACGCCATAACTTCATCGCGTGGCTACCGACACATGCTTTGACATGCATGTCCATTTCCATAGGCCATTGTTGTAAATCAAGATGTTGACTCGGATTATGGTGGACATGCTTTCCTGTGGACCATCCGATCTAAGTCGGACATCCATGATTAAATCCTGTAGTTAAGGAGGATTAAATTAAGGGTTTTGACATGATTTGATCATGATTATCTATTCCAATCACACAGAATGGATGGCCCATGATCCATCTTCATACGAGTGATGAACGATAGAGCCTACCATGGATCACTCGATCTGAGCTCACCCGAGCTCAGATCCACTCCAAACTCAACCCACACCTTCATGTGAAGGATCCACAAGGATCCAACGATAATGATGGGCTCAAATGTAAGTTCACATCAAAAAGGACCAACATATTTTCATTTAAGGATTAATTTTTAGAAATTACCTCATCAGAGCTTATGATCAGAAATTCCAACGATTGAGGTAGTTTCATTTGGTAGAAATGGAGCCCTATTGAGCCACACGAGCTTTAATTTAAGGTGGTTTGCTCTATGGACCAAGGACCTCCCTTTAAGCATTTGATCTTGATCAAAGTATGGCTTTTGGTGGCTTTAGAACTGAAGGGATGATTTACTTAGCTTCGGTAAGGTGTGGTGAAGGTGTGTGCAAGTTTAATTAATGTTTGGTTAAGGGATGGATGTGTTTGAATCAAGGGAGGTCTCCCTTATTTAAATTTCACACACAGAGAAGAATGGCCGATTGAGGGAGGTTTAAAATGCTTAGGGATTTTGTTTCTCACTTGGGGATGAGAGTGTAAATGGTGATGAATCCTGCTCTAATTGAGAGAGTACAATGCTCAATTGTGTGTGATGGATGAGACCGCCCCTAAATTTATCAATTCATCATCATCGAGGCATTGAAGGAGTCACCGCTCTCCACGTACATGCTAGGGTTGGAAGAAGTTATGGTAGGGAGCTTAAGGAAAGATTTAGCACGGTTGGGTTGGCTTGGTCCTTTGGGTGCTTGATTTAGCTTGAGGCGGGAGGAGGTGAACTCCCCTTGGTCCATGGATGATCATAGCTATGGTAGGGTGGGATAGAAAGCTTAGGCACACCCCATTTGGCTAGGATGGTTTCCCAAGTGATGTGAAAGTGGAATTTACTTCTAAGGGAAAGAATCCAATGTGGGGAGGTTTGTCCAATGGATAATTTCCTTGTGGGGAGGTTTTTCTAATGGCTAATTCCCTTGGGTGGGGTCCACTTGGATTTGGGCTACTTTGGGAGTGATCTAGGATCATTTGGCCAAATTCCTATGGTCCCATGTGTTTGGTTTGGGTTTGGCTCATATGGGTTCATATGGGTTCATTAGTTGACAATTGGTCAAATAAACCAAGGCTTTAGGTTTAAATGATGATTTGAGAGTTTTTGTTCAAGTGGTTTAGATTAATTTGGCTTAGCTTTGACTTTGGATCATTCGATTCAAATAGATCAAATGGGCAAAGTTGACCAATTCAATAAATTTGATCAAATTGTGTTGGGTTAGGTGTTGGTTCATGTTCATTTGGTTGATTGAAAATGATTGTAGGCTTTGGCTTGGTTTGATTTGAGTTTAATTTGGATTTTGCTCAATTTGACCTTTTAGATCAATTTGGGTTAGGTTGGGTCAAGTTGACCAATTGGTCAAAATAGGCTCAATCATGGCTTTAGTCAGGCTCAAGTTGACCTATATTTTATTTTATATAGATTTGGGTATTTTTAAGGTTTTATTTAGTTCAGGTTCAATTTTGTAGGTTTTCGTGGGTTTAGGGAATAAGGATTGGTTTAGGTTTAGTTTGTTTGTAGTTTTAGGTTTTAGGTTTAGGGTTTAGTTTGTGGTTTTTGGTTTAGGATTTATGGTTTAGAGTTTAGCATTTAGGGTTTAGGGTTTAGGGTTTAGGGTTAGGGTTTCTTTGTTATTTATTTATTTTATTTTGGGTTTAGCTAGGTATAGGGTTTAGGGCTTAGGGGTTGTAGTTTAGTGGTTTAGGGTTTGTAGTTTAGGGTTTAGGTTCTAGGATTTAGGGTTTAGGATTTACTTTTCAGGTTTTTTTAAAATTAAGTAAACTGGAAGGTTTAGTTTTACTTAGTTAATTTAATTTATTTTTTTATACTTTATTTTATTATTTTATTTAGTTTATTTTAGGTTTATTTTATTTTAGTTTAGGTTTTCAATTTAGTTTATTTTTTTGGTTTAGGTTTAGTTTTAAGTTTATTTTTTAGTTTAGTTTTATTTTTATTTTTATTTTTGTTTTAAGTTTTATCTTTATTTTAGTTTAGATTTTTATTTTATTTCTCTGTGTTTTATTTTAGTTTGTGTTTTATTTTTTCTTTTTAGTTTAGGTCAGGTTTAATTTTATTTATTTATTTTTTATTTAGTTTAGGGTTTAGGTTTAGTTTATTTTGGGTTTAGGTTTAGGTTTTATTTATTTTAGTTTAGTTTATTTTAGTTTAGGTTTAGGTTAATTTTATTTTGTTTATTTTTTTTAGTTTAGGGTTTAAGTTTTATCTTTTATTTATTTTCATGATTTATTTTTAAGTTTATTATTTAGGTTTAGGTTTTTATTTAATTTTTAATTTACTTTATTTTAGGTTTATTTTATTTTTATTTTAAGTTTAGTTTTTATTATATTTATGTTTTTTATTTTTTAGTTTAGTTTAGTTTTTTATTTATTTGATTTTAGTTTAGTTTTTTTAAATTTTTTTTTAAGTTTAGGTTTAGGTTTTAGTTAATGTTTTTCTTTTATTTTATTTTATTTATTTTGGATTAGATTTTCTTTTTTATATTATTTTTAGGTTTTATTTAGTTTAGGTTGTTTTAACTTTTAGGGTTTAGGGTTTAGGGTTAAGGTTTAGGGTTAGTTTAGGGTTTAGGGTTTAGGGTTTAGGGTTTAGGGTTTAGGGTTTTAGGTTTAGGTTTTAAAGTTTAGGGTTTCTGATTTAGGGTTTGGGTTTAGGATTTAGGGTTTAGGGTTTATGGTTTTTAAGGTTTAGGCTTTAGGGTTTCGAGTTTAGGGTTCAAATTTTAGTTTAGGGTTTAGGGTCTTTGGTTTTTTTTAAATAGAGAACAAATTCAGATTCAACCTTTCTTCTTTTGTTTATTTAGTTATTTAGTTTATTTTATTTTATTTTATTTATGTTTTATATTTTATTTTTTATTTAATTTATTTTTATTTTAGGTTTATTTATTTTATTTTAGGTTTTTATTTAAATTTATTTTTAGGTTTAGGTTTAATTTTAATTTATTTTAAGTTGAGTTTTATTTTTATTTTATTTTTAGGTTTAGGTTCAATATTTTATTTATAGGTTTAGGTTTAGTTTTCATTTTATTTTCTTAGGTTTAGGTTTTAGGTTTATTTTTAGTTTGTATTTTTTAGTTTAGGTTTAAGTTTATTTTTAGTTTATTTAGTTTAGGGTTTAGGTTTAGTTTATTTTAGGTTTAGGTTTAGGTTTTATTTTGGTTTAGTTTAATTTAGTTTAGGTTTAGGTTTATTTAATTTTGCTTAATTATTTTTAGTTTAGGTTTATGTTTTTTCTTTTGGTTTAGGTTTTATTTTTTATTTATTTTTAAGTTTTATTTTGATGTTTATTTTTTAGGTTTAGGTTTTTATTAAGTTTTTATTTTATTTTATTTTAGGTTTATTTTATTTTTATATTACATTTAGTTTTTATTATATTCAGTTTTTTATTCTTAGGTTTATTTTATTTTATTTTATTTAGTTTAATTTTTTATTTATTTTATTTTAATTTATTTTTATTAGTTTATTTTATTTTATTTTTAGGTTTAAGTTTAGGTTTTAGTTTAAGTTTTTATTTTATTTTTATTTTATTTTATTTAGGTTTAGGTTTATTTATTTATTTTATTTTTAGGTTTTATTTAGTTTATGTTTATGTTTTAAGGTTTTTAGAGTTTAAGGTTAAGGGTTTATGGTTTAGGATTTAGGGTTTAGGGTTATTTAGTGTTTAGGCTTTAGGGTTTAGCATTTTTAGGATTTAGGGTTTAGGGTTAGCTTAAGGTTTTGGTTAGTTTAAGGTTTAGGGTTTAGGCTTTAGGGTTTAGGGTTTTTAGTGTTTAGGGTTTAGGGTTTAAGGTTAGTTTAGGGTTTATGGTTTTGGGTTTTAAGCTTTAGGGTTTAGGGTTTAGGGTTAGGGTTAGGTTTTAGGGTTTAGGATTTAAGGTTTAAGATTTAGGGTTTATGGTTTGGGGTTAGTTTATGGTTTAGGATTTTGAGTTTTTTAGGGTTTAAGGTTCAAGGTTTAGGGTTTATGGTTTAAGGTTTAGGGTTTAGGTTGAAGGTTTTAGGGTTTAGGGTTTATGATTTACAGTTTAGTGTTTATGTTTTTGGTTTTAGGGTTTAGAGTTTAGGGTTAATTACATCTTAGGAAATAAAATTTCCTAAGAATACTCTCGACTAAAGTAGACAATTATCATCTCCAAAGATTTTAAAGTTAGGCTATCAAAGGGCTGGTTGTATTTGGAAAATTAATTAGGAAAGTTTAAGGAGAATACTTATTTTTGGAATCCAAATAAAATAAGTAGGAAATGCTCATGAAACTAAGAAGCCTTGTGAGCATTCCAACCTATCCTATGGTAGGGTAGTTATTTACTTAAAAAGAAACTAAAGTCCTAAAGACACTCCCTAAGAGATTAGAGCATGACTCGTATGAGCATATGACTTAATTTATAGATGCAAAATCTTTTCAATTTTTTTTTCATTTTAGACACATTATTGATAGAGGCTTTAGGATTTCTTATGCCTAAATGCATGACGAAATAGGTTATGGGTCAAATCAGCTAGAAGAAGGTGTTCTCCCCCACAAGGGATGCCCTCATAGGTCAAACATTCCTTTATCGTGCAAGGATAGAAATCCTTAATGTTCAAGAGTGAAAGAATATGCATGGATGATATGGAACATACAACCGTATAGCTAAGAGGTTGCTAAAACTATTAATTATCTTATTTAAGTCTTAGGATTTATGATGAGATTATGAGTTATTTAAAACTTAATTATGCATGATTAGTTAGGTAGAAAAGTTATTTTTATCCTAAGAGCCTAATCGTATCTAAGCAACACATTAAAGCATCAATCATTTAAGAAACTATGAAAAGAATTCGGTCCTAATGCACGATGTAAACATAACATCAAACAATTATATAAATTATCATAAAAGAATAAAAGGCGGTCGATGCAGTATTTGTATAAGAAGAGAAAGATGGGTAGAGCTCTACCCTTATACAACTTGGAATTTGAAAGAATAATTATAATTGTATTAAATGCTATGGGGATCTTCTTTCTTCATATCTTTATTTCTGATTTGGTTCCTTTTTTTATTTGGATGGTGCTTGCTTCAAAGGCATCATAGAGCACCCTAGGACAAAGCCTTCTAGCCATTGGTCATCCTAGTCTTCCATATCACTAATCTTAATTCCTATTGAAAATTACATTTATGTGGGAAAAGTAAATCTAAGTAAACACAAAGTAGAGGTTAGCTAAATATACATTGATTCCCAAGCGGTTGTATTTATAATTTTGACTTAGCACACATGGGTAACTAAGCCCACTTGTCATAACTTGGATTATGATTTAAGAAAACTGCAAAAGAGCATTCACATTTATTTTTAAGCATCCCTTAAGCATAATCCCCATAAAAATATGATTAGGCTAATATTGGCTTAACATTTCTATGAAGCATAAACCTAACATCCAATCTAAAATAATACATCATAAAACAAAGTATACATCACATCATTCACTATCCTAACTTAGAGCTAGAAATGGTGACTTAATTCTAATGAGTGTATTAAGGCTTGTGTGGTAAGTCATGTTAGGCATCAGTGTTGTATTTTTTAAGTGTAGAAGGATTCAATTTAACATGAAAGGTTGACTTCACTTGAAGTAGTTTAATTGATTTGAGAATTTTAATTTGTGTTTTCTTTTATTTCATTTGATTACACTTAGCAACTAAGTGTTATAAAAAAAGGAAAAGGATTGTCATCTTTCATCCCTACCATAAGTCACTTTCTAAAGTATATTAATTTGATTTAGTTCTCTTTAGTGAATGGATTATTAAATGATTTAATAAATCTTAAGTTTAGGTTCACTTTAAATAACCCTATTCAAATTGAAAGGCATCTTAAGATTAATTTAATTCAATTACTACCACATGATAGATATTAAATCATTACTTTCCATCACATGTATAACATGCATATAATTTAATCTAAGTGTATCTATACATGCAACATATTTTATTTAAATGATGAATGTATGTGTATATTTAGAATTTATATTTTATTTGATTGAATTATTTAAACATATCAATTAAAAAATCCAAATTCTTATACAAAAGGACAAAAGAATGAAATTAAATAGGCATGTGCCGTTGTTAAACCAGAATTAATCAAATGACCTCCTTGGAGCTAGCTAACAAGATGTTGGACTATATACCCATTTGCATTCAAACATATGTAAATTTGTATACATGAACATAGGATGTAAGATCCAAATCATAAGGCTAATTAATTCAACCAGGATTTGGTAGTTAAGGAAGCCCCTAAGTCATCCAGGTGTGAAGACTCATAGGTTCTTTCGAGCATCCTCAAGTCAATAAGTTGATGTAGAACTTAAGGATGATTCATATAAAGAATTAATAGAATTTCCTTTTGATTAGTACTTGCCTTGTGTTCAAAATTTAGCAAAGAAATGGTTAATCCCACATACTTGGTCAAAGAACTAGTCAGACTACTTCAAAAGAATATGGAAGAACAGATGCAAAAGCTCCCAATCAAGATCAACACTAGGATTGTATAGTGGGTCCAATCGATGATGGCGATTCGCTTAGTCATTACCAATCATTGATCGAAGGTTCTTTTCAAATCAGATTAACTCATATGAGGCTATGCTTAGAAACTTTAGATGATCTAGATGATTTTGAAGTCAAAGATGCACACTAGAGTTTGAAGAAGAGATCAAGTCAACCATCGATGAGCTCATGGAAATCAACTTAAGAACTAAAGAAGATCCACGCCTGACATACATCAGTTCTTTGTTGAATGAAATTGAAACCAATGACTTAGTTAGGCTATTGACTGAGTTTTAGGACTACTATGCATGGAGTTATGAAGAGATACCTGGATTGGCTCTTGATGTAGCAATCCATAAATTAGGAATAGAGCCTATTGCTAACCCTATCAAGAAAGCTTCTATATGCATGCGAGTAGACATAGAACAATAAGTCATTTATGATGTCAAGAAATTGAACGATGCTGGATTCATCCGGGAAGAAAAATACCCTATCTAGTTAACCAGTGTCATCCAGTTAAGAAAAAGAATGGTCAAATTCACATATGCATCGATTTTAGAAATTTAAATAAGGCATGTCCAAAAGATGAATTTCCACTGCCAATCTTGGAGCTGATGGTGGACATTGCCTCATCTCATGCAGTCTTCTCTTACATGGATGGCTCATCTGGATATAGCCAAATAAAGATGGCCCCTAAATATGAAAGAAACACTACTTTTAGAACCCGATCAAAATCTATTACTATAAGGTCATGCCTTTAAAATGTCTACATAGTGGGCTATGACTCGAATCTTCAATGAACTCATTCACCATCAAGTTGAGTGCTATGTCGATGATCTCATGACCAAAAGTAGAGAAAAGAAAGACCATCCCTTTGACTTGAGAGTAGTTTTCAAATAGTTACGATAATTTAACCTCAAAATGAACCCCCTGAAGTGTGCATTCAAAGTAGCTTCAAGGAAATTCCTTGGGTTTGTTGTCACACGGGTGAAATCGATCGAGAGAATATCAAGGTGATATTAAAATGCACCTAAAGTTTAACTCAACTCGGATCATTCCAAGGGTAGTTGGCACTAGATGCATTATATCCAACTTATCGGAAGATGTGAGAATTCTCAACACTTGTCAAAAGATACAAAGTTTAAGTGGTATGATAAGTGTGAGCCTACCTTCAAAGACATTAAGCATTACACGATGGTGCCATTAGTTCTAGTAGCCCTATCTCGCAAGCCACTCATACTTTACACTATTGTGTTGACGACCGTTGTTGATTTGTTGGCCTAAATGCGAAGGAAGGAAAATACACACTACTAGCTCAACCATTGTCTAATCCCTACTGAGGCTAATTATCGACCCATTGAGAAGCATTTCCTTGTTTTAATCTGTGAATCCCAAAAGCTATAGTACTACATGCTTCCTCATAAGGTGAACTTAATCTCAAAGATCAATCCACTATAGTATCCATTGACACGTCGATGCTATCACGGATGGTTGGAACTTCTGATCCATGAGCCTCTTATAATTTGACATTACCTTCTTAAACTTTCGTGCGATCAAAGGATAAGTGTTTCTTAGCATTTTCTTCATCGACTCTTCACTTAGTGATGATCTCCCCGATGAACAAATCATGGACTTAGGGGATACCAGCATTCATCACTGCGAGATGTACTTTGATGGTGCGGCTTGCTCTCAGAGAGGAGAAGAACCATAATCTACTATTCCAGGAAAGGCAGGGGTAGAAATAGTTCTCTTAACTCTAGACATCGATGTGATGAGATTCTCATATTATTTATCCAATCCTTGCACTAACAATGAAGCTGAATATGAGGCTTTGATTACCGATTTAGAGTTACCCGTTACTCTAAGCATCTAGAAAATCAACATCTTTGAGAATTCTTAGCTAGTTATCAACAAAATTGCTAAGTCTTATAAAGTTATAAAGCCCAAGCTCCATCTATAAGTATGGAGTAGTTGGCAAATCCTAGAGGTTACCATCTATAAGATTCCTCAAGGAGAGAATGTCATAATGTATGCTTTTGCCAAGCTTGCCAAGGAGTTGGCATGTCTGGAGGATGAATCCATATCAATAAAGATCCAAAATAGACAAGTCTTATCCCTTATTGATACTAAACTCAACAAAAAGTACTCTCTTGAAGGGGAAGTTGCCATTGCCAAGAAGGACGGGGACTTAAATTGGAGGCAACCATTCATGGATTACCTAAATAAAGGTAAACTACCTCAAGAGAAGTCCTAATCCCATCAGATGAAGTAGAGAGCAATTTCCTATGCTCTAATGGATGGTGTCTTTATGCGTGACTTTTCATATGTGGTTACATTATTTAGATACGCAAGCTTGTATGATGTGACTAAGGTACATAAGGATTATTTGGAGCCAACCAATAGGATCTAAAGATGAAAGCCAAGCTCAAGAGTCTAGGATACTATTGGCCATCAATGATCAAAGATTGCATGGATACGGCTAGGCGATGCCACCAATGTCAAATACACGGTGTGGTCTACCACCCAACATTCTACATCCTACATTGGCCTCATGGCCATTCAGTGTTGGGGTACCGACATAGTAGTCGATTGATCCTCCTTCTTCTAAGGGTCATCAATTCATCTTAGGCACTACTACTTTTCCGAATGGGCAAGGTGATTACGCTCGAGAGGTCCGCATTTCGTGTGCTCCAATTTATTAGGAACCATATATATATATGTTTGGAGTGCCTCTGAATTATATCTAATAATGGTACTACATTAAAGAGCACCAAGATCAATAACTTTGGAGATATAGCATAGATTGGAGATATTCTACCATCCTACCCAAGGGAAAAGCGGTTAGCAAAGCCTTCAACAAAACTCTCATTTAAATAGTAAAGAAGACACTTGATAATAATAGCGATAGTGGCATGAGCGGTAGTTGAAGCCTTGTGGGCTACCACCACATATAGAACACCAACTCGGTCTAATCTTTTCTTCTTAGTGTATGGGTGAAGATGTTCTACCATTAGAATTCCAACCATCACTAAGGATAGGCTGTGGGTAGGAAGATCACAGAATGCCAAGTTCGTCAAGAGCTTAAAGGTTTGGAGGAGAGATGCCTACATGCATGACAAAACCTCGAGTTGTACAAAGCTAAATAATTCAAGCTCACAACAAGTTGGTCCATCCTAGAGTTTTTCAAGTAGGAGAGCTTATTTTAGTTCTAATAAGACCAACTGTTGGCCGTCGTAAGATGGGAGGAAAGTTTGAACCCACTTGGGAAGGCCCTTTTTTCCATAGAGAAGGACTACCAGAGAGGATCTTATCAGCTTATTAATCATAAGGGAGGGTGCCCAATGCTTCCAATCAATGGGCTCTACTTAGAGAAATATTATAAGTCATATTTGAAAATAATTATCATAAATGAAAATTCAATTTCTAATTCAATCTTTTCCATGTTGAAAGTATTCTTATTTATGAATCTGCCATGATGTGTTTAGGGTAGGTGTAAGGAACCCGAGCAGCATCCTATCCTTCATCATCATAACATAAACAAAAACTACACAAAAACATATAAAACAAAGAAATATCTTTTTGTCTTGGGCTACTCTGAGTTGAGATAATGCTCCCAGTGACACTCACACAGTAGCTGCTCTAGGTAAGACTGACGTGCTACCCTACTAGTTTATCAACCTAGTGGTCTTCTTGCTTTGGAGGATGTTAATCTTCTACGCTTTTCTTTCTTACTTGGTCACTACACATTGATGAGCTCCTTATTAGTTTGGTAGGTCTTCTTGTATGGCATGCTACCTCATGTTGGCTTCATTAAGAGGATGTGAGTCTACTATGTTTTCTTCATGGATTGGCCTTCATGCATTAATTGGGTTGAGTATATTTAAGGTTTAAGATAATTCTGCTAGCAGTTCCTTCTTTCCTAACTGCTTCAAGTCTGGGTCCAGTCTTTCCTCGGGGCTCCCTGCTTAGTAGTCGCTCAAGTTCAGATAGCATCTGTCCCACCGATGACAGACTATCCAGATGATCAGTTCCACTTGGAAAGTTTTAAGCCTACACGCTTTCTTTCTAGATTGATCATTGCACACCGATAGGCACCTTAGGTTGGTTGGTTCTCACAATGCTCATGGATACACCACTCATGCTAACGGATACACTTTAGGCTGGTTGGTTCTCGCACCTTAGGATACACCACTCATGGCAGATGTAAGTCTGCTACACTTTTTCTGTGAGTTGGCCACCATACACCTATAAGATTTCTTTTCTAGGGCTTAGAATAACTCCCCTAGCAGCACCTCTCCTATGGGCACTATATTTGGATCATGTCCTTTGTGATCCCATTTAGACACTACCCAAGTTACAATCGGATTAGACAGTTCCCCTTATCTAGTATCCACCCCTGTGATTGGAGAATCCATCTTATGGATGTGCAGATTCTCCCTCAGTCCAGTAAATCTGAGATAGGTTAAGGCTGACATAGCCCTTTTTAGTGTGGTCCCTTGCACACCAACAGGGTCCACACAAAGATATAAATAAAATATATATTCACTTGTGGATTAGGAGGACACCCTTACTAGCACCTTTTCCCAAGCAAACATCTTATCTTTAGGGCAGTGTCAGCAAAACTCCCTATAGGAATCACCTGACTACTATTGAGTTGATATCAGTCCTAGTGGCATTCACTCAATAATTGCCCTTAAATCAGGTTTAATTTATTGTGATACCAGTCATCCCCGGTTGTTCTGCTTTAGAAGATGTAAGTCTACTATGCCTTCTTGCTAGCATAGCCATTGCATACCGAAAGTTAACCCATTAGTTGGATAACTCTACCCCACGGCCAGTAGTCGATCCCTTTAGATTTGTAAATCTAAGATGGGACAACTCGATATAGCCCTTCGATTGGGTCCATCACGCGACATGGTCCATAAATTAAATCTATCAAATTTAACCGAGCTCACATCCCTAGTGGATATGCCCTCAATTTGAAATCAAACTAAACCAAACAACCCATATCAAATCACATGAAATTAAGATAAAATTAATCCTCAGTACTTTTGAGTTGACATAAGTCACTAGTGGCAATCACTCAATAGTCGGCCTCAGTCAGGTTCGATTTGTTATGCATCCAATATGTCACCCTAGTGGTTGTTCCTTACTTTGGAAGATGCAACTCTGCTATGCCTTCTTCCTATCACAACTGTTGCACATTGAAAGGAAACCCCTTTGGTTGGCTAGCTCTACCCCACGAGGTAGACTATCCATTTGGATTTGTAAACAGGTAGCTCAAGGCGATATAGTCCCTTCTCGGTGAGTTCATGCGTCCATACATTAACTCAGATTAAATTAAACCCAATCTAATTTTTTCAGTGGAGTTAAATCACACCCTTCTCCCAGTAGAGCCTTAAATCATATATAAACAAGTTAAGCAAACAAATCAAATTCAGAAGCAACCTCCCTAGTGGAGCCAAATTAAACCAACCCTGCAGTAGAGTCTAAATCAAAGAAATCTAACATAACTCTTATTCCCAATGGATACATCCCCAAAAAAATCTATGAAATCAAACTCAAATCAATCCCCAACGGATAGCCTGAACCTACTTCCCTAGTGGAAGGTTCATATACCCGATCCTTAGTGGACCCGAGCCCATATCTTTAGCAGATATGCCTCCACATCAATTAAAATAAAATAAATTAAATTCTATTCAATATTAATCTCCTATGGATTATATATTCTTATCCCAAGCAGATCTTTCCAAAAATCATATAATCAAATCAAATTCAAATCTTATCCCCAATAGATTTTCTTCTTATGCCCCACAATAGACCCTAGTGGATCCCCTAGTGGATCCCCTAGTGGATCTCCCTCCATGTCCCTAACATGGAATTCTCATCAAGTCTTATTTCTTCTCTTATGCACACCTTTAGTACTTCAACCAAAAGCAAATATATTCATTGAAATTACATCATCTTAATATTATAATCAACATTTTATGATTTGTGATGGTGCAAGCTCAAACTAACTATACAATATCATGCTAAACATATTATAGGTGAAATAACACACTATATTATATTATAATATAAGATGTTATATTATAATTTGTTATAATAAGATTTATTGTCTAACATTACACCTCATATAACAAATTATCCTCAAAATATGAATAATGTTCATTTTGGATGTAAAATTATTATTGTTCATTTAAAAATGGTACAAAATAGCATAATTTTGGTGTTGCTTTTTGGTGTGTGCCGTGAATTTGGCCAAATTCTTCCATCTCAACCTTCAAATTAATATTTTTGTGAGTTTTGATCCAATGTATTATAACAAAAGTAAAACATACTAAAATGTACAATAACATTTAGTAACTACCACACACACACACACACACACACACACACACACACATCATATATATATATATATGTATATATATATATATATATATATATATATATATATATATATATATATATATATATATATATATATAATATTTATGTACATTATATTTTAATATGCTTTCATATAATATATTATCTTACATTACACCTTAAAATGTATCACTTTAAGCAAAAGAATTATAAAATTTGGTTGAGAAATGAGCATTTATTTTGGATGCAAAATTTGATTCTTTTGATGACATGACAAACCATAGCACACCCCCAATGATGTTCCCTAAAGCTTACCTTAAATTTGGCCAAATCCCATCATCTTAGTCTATAAATCAGTATTTTTATGAATTATACCAGTGCAAACTCTACTACATAATACTATAACAAACTAAAATTTGCTAAACCATAAGTAGTAATACACAATAGTATGCTATAATGCATGATGCTACACTATGTTATGGCATCCTATATTATAATACATTATAACATATTATATTGTATTATATTTCATATCACATCACAAGGGATTGCTTAAGATAAAAAATCATAAAATTAGTCTAAACAATAAAAAACTATATATTTTAGTAGTATCACTTACATATTTTAGATTGAAATAATTTATTATTATGCCATGCTCTACCTATTATGAATTTAGCCAAATTCCACATTTTTAATGTCTAAATCGACATTTTTATAAATAATGCTAGTGTAGGCTCGACTACATGATTGTAAAATACTAAAAGAATTTAAAATGCACAGAACAATATATTATGATATATGATGCTATACTATGCTACAACATATAATATTTATTTTGAACATAAAATCTTACTTTTTTATACTACAAGTGGAGTAGCACACCTTCCATACTACAACCTAATTCCCACTTCAAATTTAACAAATTTCATCAAATGATCTATTAAATAAATATTTTATGATTTATATTAATATAAACTATAGGGCACAATACTATATACTAAAACATTTCAAAACATCTTATAACATCCAAAAACACTTACATGCTCAAATATGAAGCTACATTATACTATAATATATGGTATGGTATTATAATATGATTTAGGGTTAGGGTTTATGGTATTCAAATCTCAAATTATCAAGGGAAAGTCTCTTTATTACATTTTCTTTAGCTGCCATAACTTTGTTAGGATTAGGTCATTATTTAGATATACTCTTAATGACTTTTTTATTCAAGGTTTAAGGTTTAGGGTTAGGGTTTAGGTTTAGCTTAAGATTTAGGGTTTATGGTTTATGGTTAGTTTAGGGTTTAAGGTCTAAGGTTTATGATTTGGGGTTTATGGTTTAGGGTTTAGGGTTATAGTTTTTAGGTTTTAGGGTTTATGTTTATAGGGTTAAGGGTTTAGGGTTTAGGGTTTTAGGGTTTAGGGTTTAGGGTTTGGGTTTTGGGTTTTAGGGTTTAGGGTTTAGGGTTTAGGGTTTAGGGTTTAGTGTTTAGGGTTTAGGGTTTAGGGTTTAGGGTTTTTGGTATTGATTTTAGGTTTAGGGTTTAAGTTTTTAGTTTAGGGTTTAAGGTTCATGGTTTAATATTTAAGTTTTTTTTAGGAGGGAATAAATTCATATTCAACAATTCTTCTTTTTGATTTCATCAACCAAGGAGCACCCCAAGTTTTCTAAGACACATACGATGACATAGATAAAAAATGAGCACCCATACAACAAATCAAAAACTCTAGATAAGTTGAACCGTCTCTATTATAAACACACAGTTCCATAACAGCAGATCAGATTAGCCATTCTTCAGAATCTCTAGTTCCCATCAGAACCACCCACGCTTCTCGAGTAGTGAGATCCACCACCATATCCTTGATCTCTCCGTCCACCACCACCACAGCTGTAACATCTGTCACTCCTCCTCCCTCCATAACCACCACTACTTTGACCACCACCTCCATATCCACCAGCACCTCCAGATCCCCCACAACCACTGTGATAACTGCAGCCTCCGCCTTCGCCTCCACCGCTAGATCTAAACTGAGACTAGTTGAAGGTGATGTTCCTACCATCAAGGTTCTGCCTATTCTTAGGATTTAGGATTAGTTTAGGGTTAAAGTCTAAGGTTAGTTTAGGGTTTATGGTTTATGGTTAGTTTAGGGTATAAGGTTAAGGGTTTAAGGTTTAGGGTTTATGGTTTAAGGTTTAGGATTGTAAGCTTTAGGGTTTAGGGTTTAGGGTTTTAGGGTTTAGGGTTTAGGGTTTAGGGTTTAAGGTTTTAGGGTTTAAAGTTTAGAGTTTAGGGTTTTGGGTTTAGGGTTGTAGGCTTAGGGTTTAGGGTTTTTTATTTATTTTTATTTTTTTATTTTATTTAGATAATGTAAACTGGTAGGTTTATGGTTTAGGGTTTAGGGTTGTTGAGGGTTTAGGGTTTTAAGGTTTAAGGTTTAGGGTTTAGGGTTTAGAGTTCTTTTATTCAGTTTTATTTATTTTTATTTTTTTATATTTTTAAAACTAAGTAACCCAATAAGTTTAGGTTTATTTACTTTTTTTTAGCTTATTTTATTTATTATTTTTATTTGGGTTTATTTTTATTTTTGTTTATTTTAGTTTATTTATTTTATGTTTATTTTTTAGATTATTTTTTAGTTTAGAGTAGGTTTAGGTTTATTTTTAGTTTAGTTTTATTTTAATTTTAATTTTAGGTTTATGTTTTATTTTTTATTTTTTAGTTTTAGGTTTAGATTTTTTTTTATTTTTTAAGTTTAGGTTTTAGGTTTTTTATTTTTAGGTTTATTTTAGGTTTAGGTTTAGGTTTATTTTAGTTTATTTTATTTTGTTTAGTTTAGGTTTAGGTTTAGTTTATTTTTAGGTTTAGGTTTATATTTATGTTAGTTTAGTTTATCTTATTTTCAGTTTAAGTTTAAGTTTATTTTGTTTTTATTTTATGTTTAGGTTTATTTTAGAGTTTAGGTTTTTTTAGTTTTTATTTTTAGAATTATTTTTTAAATTTATGTTTTTTTTTAATTTCTATTTTATTTTAATTTAGGTTGATTTTATTTTTATTTTAAGTTTAGTTTTTATTTTATTTAGGTTTTTTATTTCTTAGTTTAGTTTAGGTTTTTATTTATGTTATTTTAGTTTAGTTGTTATTTTTCATTTTATTTTTTTTAGGTTTAGGTTTAGGATTAGGTTTAGGTTTAGGTTTAGTTTATGTTTTTATTTTATTTTGATTTAGGTTTTTATTTATTTATTTTACTTTTATTTTTTATTTTGTTTTGGTTTAGGTTTTTAGCTTTTTATGGTTTAGGGTTTAGGGTTTAGGTTTTAGGTTTTTATTTTAGGTTTAATTTTAGGTTTAATTTTTTAGTTTAGGTTTAAGTTTATTTTTAGTTTCTTTTATCTTATTTAGTGTAGGTTTAGGTTTAGGTTTAGGTTTTATTTATTTTAGTTTAGTTTATTTTAATTTAGGTTTAGGTTTATTTATTTATTTATTTTAAAGTTTAGTTTTCATTTTTAGTTAAGGGCTTGAGTTTCATTTTTTATTTATTTTTAGGTTTATTTTTAAAGTTTAGGTTTTTATTTAGTTTCTATTTTATTTTACTTTAGTTTTATTTTAATTATATTTCATGCTTAGATTTTATTTTATTTAGGTTTTTTATTCTTAAGTTTATTTTATTTTTTAGTTTAGTTTAGGTTTCTATTTATTATATTTTAGTTTTTTATTTTATTTTTAAGTTTAGGTTTAGGTTTTAATTTAGGCTTTTAATTTATTTTATTATTTTATTTATTTATTTATTTATTTATTTTAATGTTATATTTACTTTAAGTTTAGGTTTTTAGGTTTTTATGGTTTAGGGTTTAAGGTTTAGGGTTTATGATTTAGGGTTTTAGGGTTTCAAGTTTAAGGTTTAGGGTTTAATGTTTAGGCTTTATGGTTTATGGTTTTTAGGATTTTAGGTTTAGGGTTTAAGTTTATGGTTTAGGGTTTTAAGGTTTAGGGTTTATAGTTTAAGGTTAGTTTAGGGTTTAGGGTTAGGGTTTAGGGTTAGAGCTAGGTTTAGGTTTATGATTTAAGGTTTTGATTTATAATTTAGGGTTTTGATTTATGTTTTAGTTTAGTTTTAGGGTTTAGGGTTTAGGGTTTAGGTTTAGGTTTGAGTAAGTTTAGTTTAGGATTTAGATTTAGTTTGGGGTTTAGGATTTTATTTTTTTTTATCGGTTTAGTTTTATTATTTTTTTATTTATTTTTTTTTATTTTATTTTAGTTATTTTATTTTATAGTTTATTTTTTATTTTTTAGTTTATTTAGTTTTTTTTTATTTTATTTTAGGTTTTAGTTTATTTTTTATTTATTTTTAATTTAGGTTTTATTTTATTTTTTATTTAGGTTTTAGGTTTAGTTTATTTTAGTTTATTTTTAATTGAGTTTTATTTTATTTTGTTTTTAGGTTTAGGTTTTATTTTTTATTTATTGGTTTAGGTTTAGGTTTTTATTTTATTTTATTTAGGTTTGTGTTTTAGGTTTTATTTTAGGTTTATTTTTAGATTTTATTTTTTAGTTTAGGTTTTGGTTTTTTTTGTTTATGGTTTAGGGATTTTTTTATTTATTTTTAGGTTTATTTTTTAGGTTTAGGTCTTTATTTTGTTTTTATTTTAAGTTTATTATTTTTATTTTTCATTTAGTTTTTATTTTATTTAAGTTTTTATTTTTAGATTATTTTTTATTTAGTTTAGGTTTTTATTTATTTTATTTTAGCTTAGTTTTTATTTTTTATTTTATTTTATTTTTAGGTTTAGGTTTAGGTTTTAGTTTAGGTTTTTATTTTTTTTACTTTTTTATTTTATTTAGGTTTAGGTTTTTTATTTATTTTTTATGTTTTATTTAGTTTAGGTTTAGGTTTTTAGGTTTTTAGGGTTTAGGGATTAGGGTTTAAGGTTTAGGGTTAAGGGTTTGGGGTTTAGGGTTTAGGGATGTAGGTTTTAGGTTTTAGGGTTTAGGGTTTAGGATTTAGGGTTTAGGGTTTAGGGCTTTAGGGTTTTAGGTTTAGGGTTTAGGGTTTAGGGTATTGGGTTTAGGGTTTAGGATTTTAGGGTTTAAGGTTGTAAATTTATGGTTTAGGGTTTAGGGTTTAGGGTTTTAGGGTTTAGGGTTTAGGGTTTAGGGTTATAGGTTTAGGGTTTAAGGTTTATGGTTTAGGATTAGGGTTTAGGGTTTCAGTTTTTTTTATTTCTTTTTATTTTTAGGGTTTAGGGTTTAGGTTTAAGGTTCAAATTTGAGTTTAGAGTTTAGGGTTTTTAGTTTTTTTTAACAGAGAACAAATTGAGAGTCAACATTTCTTCTTTTTGATTTCATCTACCAAGTGATACAACAAGTTTTTTAAGACACAAGCGATGACATAAATAAAAAAAGAGCATGCATAGAGCAAGTCAAAAACCCTGGATAACTAGAACTGTCTCTACTATAAAGGCACTGTTCCATAAGCACTAAGTTAGATTGGCCATTCTTCAGTTTCTCCAGTTCCCATCAGAACCACCCTAGCCCCTTGTGTTGTGGGATCGACCATCATATCCCCGATCTCTTCCTCTACCACCACCATAGTTGTAATCTCTATCGCTCCTCCCACCTCCATAACTACCATAGCTCTGACCACCACCACCATATCCACTAGCACCTCCAAATCCACCACCACCACTACGATAGCGCCCAATTGCCTCCACCTTAGCCTCCATCAGATCTGGTGAGCTTGGTTGTTGGTGATGTGCCTAAGTCAGGTTACTGCATTCTTAGGGTTTAGATTTAGGTTTAGGTTTATTAGGTTTTGGGTTTAGGTTTATTTTTTAATTTATATAGTTACTTTAGGTTTAGGTTTTGGGTTTGCGGTTTAGGGTTTTGGGTTTAGGATTTATGGTTTAGGGTTAGGGTTTAGGGTTTAGGGTTTTAGGTTTAGCATTTTAATGTTTAAGGGTTTTTTATGGTTTAGGGTTTAGGGTTTAGGGTTGTAGGATTAGGGTTGTAGGTTTACAGTTTAGGGTTAGTTTTAGGGTTTAGGATTTAGGATTTAGTATTTTCTTTTTAAATTAGGTAAATTAGTAGGTTTAGGTTTATTTAGTTTACTTAGTTTATCTTTTTTATATTTTAGTTCATTTTGTTTATTTTATTTTTATTTAGGTTTATTTTTTATTTTTTATTTTGTTTATTTTATTTATTTTAGTTTATATTTTTTTATTTTAGTTTTTTTTAGGTTTAGGTTTAGGTTTAGGTTTATTTTTTAGTTGAGTTATTTTTTTATTTTATTTTTCAAGTTTAGGTTTTCAGGTTTTAAGGTTTGGCGGTTTAGGATTTAGGGTTAGGTGTGGGTTTAGGGGTTTAGGGTTTAGGGGTTTAGTTTTTTTGGCTTTAGGGTTTAAGTTTAGGGTTTAGGATTTTGGGATTTATTTAGGGTTTAGGGTTTAGTGTTTAGGTTTAGGTTTAGGGTTGAAGGTTTTTTAGTGTTTTGGGTTTAGGGTTTAGGGTTAGAGTTTTTTTTTAGGGTTTAGGGTTTAGTGTTTAGGTTTTAGGTTTACAGTTCAAGTTTTAGTTTAGGTTTATTTTTAAATTAAGTAAACCTATAGGTTTAAGTTTTTTTTATTTAGTTTATTTTTTATTTATTTCAATTTATTTTATTTTTTATTTTTATTTAGGTTTCTTTTTTATTTTATTTTGTTTATTTTGTTTATTTTATTTATTTTAGGTTTATTTATTTTAGTTTAGGTTTCTTATTTTTGTTTATTTTTTAGGTTTAGATTTAGGTTTATATTTATTTTTTAGTTTAGTTTTATTTTTATTTTATATTTTAGGTTTAGGTTTATTTTTTTTTTTTTTTTAGGTTTAGGTTTATATTTTTTTAGGTTTAGGTTTTAGGTTTTTATTTTAGGTTTACTTTTAGGTTTTATTTTTAGTTTAGGTTTAGGTTTATTTTTTGTTTATTTTATTTTATTTAGTTTAGGGTTTAGGTTTAGGTTTTATTTATTTTAGTTTAGTTTATTTTAGTTTATGTTTAGGTTTATTTTGTTTTATTTATTTTAGGTTTAGGTTTTTTTTTAGTGTAAGGTTTAGGTTTTTTTTATTTAGGTTTATTTTTTATTTTTGTTTTTTTTTAGGTTTAGGTTTTTTAGTTTTATTTTATTTTATTTTAAGTTTATTTTATTTTATTTTTTTCGTTTAGTTTTTATTTTATTTATGTTTTATATTTTTTAATTTAGTTTAGGTTTTTATTTATTTTATTTTAGTTTTGTTTCTATTTTTTATTTTATTTTTTTTAGGTGTAGGTTTTAGTTAATATTTTTGTTTTATTTTATTTTTTTTCTTTAGGTTTAGGTTTTTTATTTATTTTATTTTTAGGTTTATTTATTTAGGTTTAGGTTTTTTTTTTTGGTTTTAGGGTTTAGAGTTTTTTTAGGAAATCCTAGAGGGAGAATTTTATTGTCACAAAGAAAGGAGTAGAAGGTCCTTAGAGGGATATTTCTCTTAACTACTGCTCAAAGAGCCACATTGAGCCTAGAGAGAAAAATTCCTATATAATACAACAAAACAAGGTAACTAAATAAAAAATTAAAAGACAAAAAATAAATAAGAAGATTAACAGAAACATGACAAGCCAAAGCCCACTACTAGAGTCAGGTATTTTGAGTTGCACAATCCATATCAGTGAAACCCGACAAAGAACCTAAAAATGAAACTTTAAGCAATTAGAATTAGCACTAGACAAAATCAAGCTTTAGCACATAATAAAGAGCAATATAAGAGAAAATTTTTAATAAGGCTCGGGCTCGGTCACCAGGAAACCACAAATGTGAGCATAGAGACTTCAAAGAAGGGTTAATCACATATGCTACTGAAACCAAAAGATAATAGGAAATCATCCTATCCATCATCATACTTACGGATGAAGGCAATCGAGAGTGGAAGTCAATAGTTCTCTAGTACTGCCATCAATAGTAGAAAGGCTGTCCCACATATCACCCAGTGACTAAAGGCCACCAAGCAAGGTAACATCAACAAAACCACCATAATAAAAATGGAAGAGCAGCTGCTAAGTTTTCATTCAGAAAGTATAGACACCATAAATAGGAAACAAACTCACCAGAGTCACCAGACAACCACAAGTAACAACCCAAAAATAAAACATCAGTCTACAACTAGCAACAAAAAACCAGCAATTCCAAACTAGATCAGAGAACAAGGTCAATACTAATAATAGCCACCAGTCCAACCAAGAAAACAAAGACAAGAAATAAAAAGTCAGTCTCCATACCTCCATCAAAGACAGTAAGATAGCCATAGGAAAACAACAGCACGCAGCCACCATAAGGCCAAAACCAAAACAAAGAAAATCCACAAAGGGAAACCTACTAGCGTAGATCGAAAGAAAACCAAAAAAAAACCAACCAAACCATAACCCATAAAATTCGAACCAATTAACAAACCAGTAGATGAGGCAACTCTAAGGAAACAACCGGTCTAAAGAGGCAATCCCAACCTAGAGAAAGATAGGCATATGACAACCAATAGGAACCCATCGAAACCAAGAAACAAATGGTAATCACCCAATCAGATAAAAGCCACGAGGGGGAGGACCACCAACCACCCACCAGGAGGGGTAGGGAAAATAGACCAAACTGACGGACATAAAATCCACCAAAAGGCATAGTACAAACTCAAGTGTGAAAAGATCGATAGCAGCCATCAAATAATAGCCACCCAAGACATCTAGGTAGTGTGTAGTAGCAAACAATAGAACCCACCAGGCCCAAAAATAGCAGCCAAAAACATACATAAGTAAGGAAACAGCCAGCTAAAACCAGAGGCAAAACTAGGACCAATTAATAAAAGGGAAAAACCAAAAGAAGTTAGAGGCATAACCAAAAAGGATGCCATCGCAAGTTCAAGGCATCACATGAAGAAAATGTTGACAATGAGATCCTTACATAAAATAGTCAACCAAAGAGAACACTTCTCCAAAAAAAGAGGCTGAGTAGCCAACCACCACCTCAAAGAGATATCCCAAGTATTACAGTAGAAACTAGACAATAGAGTGAACCAGCCAAAGGAATACAACAAAATGAAAGTGCACACAGAGAAAAGCATAGGAAACCTAAAAATTATAAAGCAAAATTAATTTTTGAGATAAGGTAATCCGGTGTTATCCAGATTAACTAAGCCTCTCAATTGTCTAGGTAAATTAAGATGATAAAAAAAGTGAGATCATTTAATTTAGTACTAGATTAGCTAGATAATCTACAGGCATTTCCTTCACACAAAATGTGAGAAATATTAAAGCATACTTGAGAGGAGAGCTCTAGTATGATTAAGAAGATAGAATAAATGCATTCCCCATCTTAGTGGAAGTCGACATGTCAATGAGTAAGAGAGCATCAACTTCAATCCAAATATTGAAGAAACCTTTTCAAACAAATGTAATAGCTTTGTTTACATATTAATTCAGCATAGATAATAAGTTTTAAGAGGATAAGCAAAAGCACAAATGACATTACCTCTAAAATCCTAAAAATTCCACCACAACCAAATGTATTAGAGAAGAGCCATTGGTTTTACTTTAATAATATTATTATAAGGTTTTATCCAATATATAATCCTATTTTTTTATCTGAAGGAGATCTCGGGCAAGTAAAGACCAATTTTTGGCCACAAATTTGCAACCACTAAATTGTGTGTTACTAATTAAATTAGCATTAAATAATGCATGAATTTTTCTTTGGTTCTAGAAATAATCCTTTTATGATTCATAGGAATACCATGATATTTAGCATCATTTCTATCCATCCATATGAACCAAATAAGGGTAATGGCAATTAAAACTTTGATATGACCTTTCACAATTTTTTGGAAACATGCTTCAAGAACTTGATATAAAGAAAGACAACCATGGAAATGGTTAGTATGAAAAAGATCATCATACCAAAACCATAATTTGGAGGCAATAACACCATTGACAAAAACATGATTAACATTTTTGATATGAAAACAACAATAACATTTGGAAGGCAAATGAAAACCTTTATCGAGCAAAAGAATCAATAGGAATGAAGTTTTTTAGAATTATCCAAGTAAGGATAGAATAAAAGATAGGGATGATATTATTCCAAAGTTTAATAAATACATTAGAAGAAGTATGAGCTTCTCTAATATAATTCCAAGCCTCTTTAAGAATAAAATCTCCATTATAAGATAGATTTAAAAGAATTTGATCTGACTTGTTGGAAAGGATAGGAATATCACTAAATTTATCCAAAATAGAGATAGGAATAAATTCGGTAAGTTTACTATCATTCCACTTGTTATTAAGCCAAAATGAGTTAACTTTTGTAGCAGTAGAATGGGTAGCTAAGAAAGCATCAATAGAACCACCACCAATCGGTCTTGCCAAGAAAGAAGATCCTAAATTTATACCCCAAGATATTAAGGATTTAGCCTCCCATTTAATGGAGCAAAGCCTTTTCCAAAGCGGGAGTCACCCTTTATAAGAATAGATAAGAGGGTGCTTACCCTTGTAGTATTTAGTCATAAAATTAGCCATCTTTTTTTCTAAATTTCCACCGAGTTTATGTGAGAAGGCGATTAACTTCATGAATAGATTTTGCATTAAACCCACCTTCACACAACATTTATTCCAAGAATGCATCCTTTTAAGCTGAATTATTAGATCCTAGAAAATTTATTAAGGAGATGATCAATTCTATTTAAGATAGAATTAGTAGTGATAATGGTTTGAATAAGATATAAAGGCATCAAATTAAGAGCACTCTTAAGCAAAGTAAACCACCAAAAGAAAGTAAGTGAAATTCCCACACGCAAAATTTTATTAGAAATTTTTTTTGGATAAGCTCGTCAAAAAGATGGGATCTTTTTTTACCTTTTAAAGAGGTGCACCTAGATATTTAAGAGGGAGTTGTTGGTGTTTAAAGTTAGTGATTCTTAAGATATGATTGATTTTATTATTAGACATTTTAGAGGATGTAATGAAGCAACTCTTGCTTTCATTAATAGAAAGACCACTTTCTCTACCAAAATATTTAAAATTTCTTAAGTCTTTTGATACGATGAAAGGAAGCATTACAAAAGATAATGAAATCATCGAAAGCTAAGATGAGAAATAGGGATACCACCAAGAGTTCTAAAGTACATGTTAGGATGGTTATTGAATAAATCATCTAAAAAAAAAAAAAATACAATTCAAAGCACAAATACCAATGTCATAATTAGTGTTTTGCTCAATTAGCCACATTCAAGTTATCATTCAAGTTATCATTTAAATCCTCTTTCTCATCAATTAATGCAAAGAAGCAAGGATAGACTCACTCATTAGTGAATCATCATTTTCATCTTTGAATTTGGAATTAGCCAAAATAGGCATGTTCTCATGTAAAGAAATGTTGGGAAAAACATCAACATTATTAGTACCTTTGCCAAGATCGAATGAGAAGAGCAATATTAAGGAACATCAGATTCCAAAAATGACCTAATAATAACATTTAAGTTATTTTTAGGCACAAAATAACTTTATAGAAGCAACTTTAGGAGTTAGGATCATTCTTTTTTAAGATGCGGTGTAGAACAAAACTAATTATCATGACCATGTATTTGCAATGAGTAGAAAACTAGAAAATTTTCAAATTTGACCTTTTGTAAATAGCCAAACTTTTAGATCCAATCCAAACATCCTTAGGATGTTTTTTAGATATGTCAAGTTCAACCAATATAGAACAGCAGAGATCTCACAGCGGTCTTTGATCTATTTGGAGTTCTTGACCAAAGAGCCCGATAGCAAATAAAACCTGGTGGGTAACATAATGGATTCTCATATTTGGAAGAGCTAACCACACAGGAATAATAGGTGATTCCTCTTTTATATCAAAAGGGAGACCACTTCAACAAACCCATTTTACAATTAAAGACAAATTAAGATGACAGAGAAAACCCATAATATAATCAAAATTTGTAAAGTTAAATCAAAGTATGTCTTGGATCAATCAAGAAAAATCAAAAGTTTAAGGTTATGAAAAAAAGCTTAGATCTTGTCCAAATTCGGTTTCCATAGAGTAAATTTGCAAATCAAAGTAAATTTGAAAGGTTTTGCAAGCTTTTTGACATCAAGATCTGAACACATGATCGCAAACATACCTTAAAAAGAAGTCAAAATTAGTGTCACATAGTCAGAAGATGTAGAGCTCTTACCAAAAAGTACATCCTTAAAGGATTTAATAGCAAGAATGGCATTGGGCTTATGAATCCCCACAAAATCATTTGCCTTAGGCAGATCATCCGAAATGGGAGATGTAAGCCACAAGTTCAAGATTGTTGTAGACATATTTAGAAAAGACACATCATGCGAGCATCCAGAGATTGAAAAAACTCCAAAAATCAATCAAGAATGATGAAGAAACCACCAAAATGCAAGGCAGCGCAGAAGGGGAAAATGAAATCAGAAATGAGGGAGAAGGAGGTTTTGGGGTTTAGGGTTTTATTAGGGTTTATAGTTTTAGTTTAGTTTAAGTTTTTTAGTTTAGATTTTAGTTTTTAGGTTTAGTTTAGGTTTAGGTTTTTTAGGTTTTAGGTTTAGGTTTAGGTTTTTATTTATTTTAGGTTTATTTTTTAGGTTTTAGGTTTAGGTTTAGTTTTTTATTTAGGTTTATTTTAGGTTTAGGTTTAGGATTTAGTTTATTTATTTTTTGGTTTAGTTTAGGTTTTAGTTTATTTAGGTTTTAGTTTAGGTTTAGGTTTTTTAGGTTTAGTTTTAGGTTTTTTGGGTTTATTTTTATTTAGTTTAGGTTTAGATTTATTTAGGTTTAGGTTTTATTTATGTTTTTTAGGTATAGTTTAGTT
>CM038216.1:70738145-70825004 GCA_021442155.1 Cymbidium sinense
AAACCTCTAATAACTTGAAAACCTAAAAAAACAAACCTAAACTAAATAAAACCTAAAAGGAAAATAAATAAAAAACCTAAACCTAAATAAAATAAAATAAAAACCTAAACTAAAACCTATACCTAACCCTAAATATAAATTAAAATAAAAAATAAAAATAAACTAAAATTAAATAAAGAAAAACATAAACCAAACTAAAAAATTAAATAAACATAAGAATAAAAACCTTAATAAAATTAAAACCAAATTTAAAATAAAAATAAAAAAACCTAAAATAAAATAAAATAAAAACTAAATAAAAACCTAAACCTAAAAATATGTCTAAAAATAAAACCAAAAAATAAATAAAAAATAAAACCTGAGCCCTAAACTAAAAAAAAATAAACCTGAAATAAAAATAAAATAAACCTAAACTTAAACTAAAAAAAGCTAAACTAAAATAAATAAAACTTAAACCTAAACCTAAAATAAACTAAACCTAAACCTAAACCTATACTAAATAAAATAAAATAAACTAAAAATAAACCTAAAATAAAAACTTAAAGCCTAAACCAAAAAAAATATAATAAAAACCTAAACCTAAACCTAGGAATAAAAAATAAAACCTAAACCTAAAAAATAAATTAAAAATAAAACTCAACTAAAAATAAACCTAAACCTAAACCAAAAACATAAAAAATAAACTAAAATAAAAAAACAAAACTAAAATAAATAAACTAAAAATAAATAAACTTAACTAAATAAAAATTAAAAATTAACATAAATAAAATTAAAAAATAAAATAAGATATAATAAATAAACAATAAACTAAATAAGCCTAAACCTACTGGTTTACTTAATTTAAAAAAATAAATCTCCTAAACCCTAAACCCTAAACCCTTAAACTAAACTTAAACTCTAAACCCTTAACCTACAACTCCAAACCTTATACCCTAAATGCTAAAAAACCCTAAACCCTAAACCTTAATCCTAAACCCTAAACCCTAAAGCATAAACCCTAAACCCTAAACCCTACACCCTAAACCCTAAACCATAAACCCTAAACACCAACCCTAAACCCTAAACCTAGAACACTAAACCTAAAGTAACTAAATAAATTAAAAAAATAATTCTAAACCCTAAAACCAAAATCTAAACCTAAGATAACATGTGAACATCACCATCAACAAGCTTGCCTAGATCTGTGGTGGAGAGAAGGCAAAGGTGGCGCTATCGCTGGTGGTGGGGATCTGAGGTGCTTGTGGATATGAGGTTGTGGTCGAGCAATGGTGAGAGGTGAGAATGAGGTTACAACAAGGTCCAGAGAAGATATCATGGATATGATGGTGGATCCCGCTACTCAAGATGCCAGGGTGGTTTTGATCAGAACTAGAGAAATTAAACAACAGCCGATCCAATAAATAAATAAACAAAACTTAAACTTAAACTAAAATAAACTAAACTAAAATAAATAAAAGCTAAACCTAAACCTAAAATTAACTAAACCTAAACATAAACCTAAACCCTAAATAAAACCTAAAATAAAAGCCTAAAACCTAAACATAAAAAATAAAATAAAAACATAAACTTAATCCTAGAAATAAAAAATAAAACCTAGAACTAAATAATAAAATAAAAATAAAATCAAAAAAATAAACCTAAACCCAAAACCCAAATCTAAAAAAATAAACTAAAAAAAACTTAGACTAAAATAAATAAATTAAAAAATAAATAAACTAAATCAAAAAGAAAAAAAATAAAATAAACTAAAATATATAAAAAAATAAACTAAATAAACCAAAACCTACGAGTTCACTTAATTTTAAAATAAAAAAATAAAAAAAATCAAAGAATGAAAAAACATAACCCTAAAACCTAAACCCTAAACTCAAAAACATACAGCCCTAAACCTTAAACCCTAAAGCCCAAACACTAAACACTAAACTCTAAACCCTAAAAACCTAAAAACCTAAATATAAACTAAATAAAAGCTAAATAAATAAATAAAAAAACCTAAACCTAAATAAAATAATAAAATAAAATAAAATAAAAACTTAAACTAAAACCTAAACCTAAACCTAAACCTAAATGTAAAAATATAATAAAATAAAAATTAAAAACTAAACTAAAATAAAATAAATAAAAACCCAAACTTAACTAAAAATAAAATAAACCTAAAAATCAAATGTCTAAATAAAATAAAAACTAAATAAAAAATAAATAAATAAATAAATAATATACCTAAAAATAAATAAAAAATAAAACTTAAACCCTAAACTAAAAAAAACCTAAACCTAAAATAAAATAAAAAGAACCTAAACCTAAACTAAAATAAATAAAACCTAAACGTAAACCTAAAATAAATTAAACCTAAACCCTAAACTAAAAAAAATAAAATAAAATGAAAGTAAACCTAAACCTAAACTAAAAAATTAAACCTAAAATAAAACCTAAAACCTAAACCTAAAAAAATAAAATACAAACCTAAACCTAAAACTAAAACTAAAAAATAAAACCTAAACCTAAAAAATAAAATAAAAATAAAACAAAACTAAAAAATAAACATAAACCTAAAACTAATCCTAAAAAATAAACTTAAATAAAAAAACCTAAAATAAATAAACTAAATAAAAAATAAAATAAAACTAAATAAAAAATAAAAAAATAAACTTAATAAACCTATCTATTTTAATTTAAAAATATCCTAAACCCTAAACACTAAACACTAAACCCTAAATCAACCTAAACTAAACCCTAACTAAACCCTAAACCTCAACCCTAAACCCTAAACCCTAAACTATAAACCCTAAAACCTAAATCCTAAACTCTACACCTAAACCCTAAACTCCAACCTAAATCTAAACCCTAAACACTAAACCTAAACCTAAACTCTAAACTATAAACCTAAACCCTAACCCTAACTATAAACCCAAAACTTAAACTAAACCCTAAACCATAAACTTAAACTAAACTAAACCTAAATACCCTAAATCCTAAACTTAAATCTAACTTAGTTAACACTAAATCTTAAACCTTAAACCCTAAACCTAAACCCTAAACCCTAAACCTTAAACCCTTAAAACCCTAAACCCCAAAGCCTAAACACTAAACCCTAAACCCTAAACCCTAAACCCTAACCCTAAACCTTAAACCCTAAAATCATAAACCCTAAACCCCTAAAACCATAAACCATAAACCCTAAACTTTAAAAACCTAAAAACCTAAACATAAACTAAATAAAAGCAAAAAAATAAAATAAATAAAAAAACATAAACTTAAATAAAATAATAAAATAAAATAAAATAAAAATTTAAACTAAAACATAAACCTAAACCTAAAAAAATAATATGAAAAATAAAAATAACATAAAATAAAATATAAAAAAACCTAAACTAAACTAAAAAATAAAATAAATCTAAAAATAAATAAACCTAAATAAAATAAAAGGATAAATAAAATATACATAAAATAAAATAAAATAAAAACTAAATAAAACCTAAACTTAAAAAAAAACCTAAAAATAAAACTAATAATAATAATAATAATAACCTAAACCTTAAACTTAAAAAAACCTAAACCTAAAATAAAAATAAAATAAATAAAACAAAATAAACCTAAACCTAAACTAAAATAAATTAAACTAAAATATAAACCTAATCCCTAAACCTATGGAGGGGATCCGGAGGTGGATATGGAGGTGGTGAGAAGCATGGTGTTATGAAGAGAGATGATGGAGTTTACACCATGGTGGTGAGGGAGAGAGATGTGGTGATGGTGGATCACCGAGTGGGTGGTTCTCATGGGAACCGAGAAACTAAACCAATCCGATGCTTATGGAACTGTTTTGAGAGAGGGTTCTACTTATCTAGGTTTTTATTTGCTCTATTGCTTATTTTTGATATATGTCATCGCTATGTAGAAAACTTGGGGTGCAACTCGATTAATGAAATCAAAAAGAAGGTTGAATATGTTGAATTATTATCTATTAAAAAACCTTTGACCCAAAACCCAAACTAAACTTTAACCTAAACTAAAACTTAAACCCTAAACCTAAAACCTAAACCCTAAACCCTAAACCCTAAACCCTAAAAATCCTAAACCCTAAACCCTAAAACTATAAACCATAAACCCTAAACCCTAAAACCTAAACCCTAAACTAAACCCTAAACCTAAAACCCCAAACACTAAACCCTAAAACCTACAAACCCTAAACCTAAATTGTAAATCCCAAACCCTAAACTAACCCTAAACCCTAAACTAAAACCCTAAACCCTAAACTAAAATAACCCTAAAACCCTAAACCCTAAACATTGAATAAAGATGTCATTAGAGTAGATCTAAAGAATGACCTAATCCTAACATTGTTATGGTAAAAGAAAATGTCTCAAGAGACTTTCCTTGACTATTAAAGATTTGAATACTCTAAACACAAACCCTAATTCATATTATAATATATTATATATAGTATATATCATATTTGAGCATGTAGTGATGTCTTTTGGATGTTATAATGTGCTAAAAAATGTTTTAGTATATTATGGTATTGTGCCCTATAGTCTATATTTATATAAATCATAAAAATATTGATTTAATAAATCAAATGATGAAATTTGTTAAATTTGAAGTGGAATTAGTTGTAGTACCAAAGGTGTGATATGCCACTTGTAGTCTAAAAAGTAAGATTTTATGTTCAAAATAAATATTATATGTTGCAGCATAGTATAGCATCATATATCATAATATATTGTTCTACATATTTTAAATTCTTTTAGTATTTTACAATCATGTCATCGAGCCTACACTAGCATTATTTATAAAAATGTTGATTTAGACTTTAAAATGGTGGAATTTGACCAAATTCATAATAGGTAGAGCATGACATCATAATATATTATTTTAATTTAAAATATGTAAGTGATAGGACTAAAATATATAGTTTTTATTGTCCTAATTTTATGATTTTTTATCTTAAGCAATCCCTTGTGATGTGATATCCAATATAATATAATATAATTTATAGTGTATTATAATATAGATGCCATAACATAGTATCATCATAATAGCATACATTGTGTATTACTACTTATTATTTAGCATATTATTGTTTTTATAGTATGATGTAGTAGAGTTTCTACTAGGTATAATTCATAAAAAATAATTTATAGGCTAAGATGATGGATTTGGCCAAATTTAAGGTAAGCTTTAGGGAACATCATTGTGTGCTATGGTGTGTCATTTAATCAAAAGAATGGAATTTTGCATCCAAAATAAATGTTCATTTTTCAACCAAATTTTATAAATGTTTTGCTTAAAGTGATTCATTTTAAGGTGTAATGTAAGATAATATATTATATGAAAGCATATTAAAATATGATGTACATAACAATATAACTATATATATATATATATGAATGTGTGGTGTGTTACTAAATATTATTGTAGATTTTAGTATGTTTTACTTTTATTATAATGCATAGGGTCAAAACTCACGAAATTGTTAATTTAAAGGTTGAGATGGAAGAATTTGGCCAAATTCAAGGTACACACCAAGAAGCAACACCAAAATTATGCAATTTTGTACCATTTCTAATTGAAAAATTACAATTTTACATCTAAAATGAACATTATTCATAGTTTGAGAAAATTTGGTTATTTGCTCCTTTTAGTGATTCTAATGAGGTGTAATGTTAGAAAATATATTATATTATAGAAAACTATAATATAACATCATATATTATAATATAATATACTATGTTAATTCACACTATAATATGTTTAGCATGATATTGTATAGTTAGTGTGAACTTGCACCAACATAAATCATAAAATGTTGATTGAAATGTTAAGATGATGTAATTTGAAGGAATACATTGTTAAGCTTTTGGTTGAAGTATTAAAGGTATGCATAATAGAAGAAATAAGTTATGATGAGCATTCCATGTTAAGGACATTGAGGGAGATTCACTAGGGGATCACACATGCATTGGACATGACATGTGAGGGGTCTATGTCGAGGGCATAGAAGAAGAAAATCTGCTGGGGATAAGGTTTGAATTTTATTTGACTATATGATTTGTGTAAAGAAGATTCATTGGGGATAACAATCTATAATCCACCATGGATTAAGATTGAATCGATTTTAATTTAGTTGTTTTAATTGATGTGGGAAGCATATCTATTGAGATATGGGCTGAGTCACTGAGATCGAGTATATGAATCTTCCATTGGAAGTGTTTTGCTATCCACCGTGGATTGGAATTTGAGTTTGATTTCAAGATTTGTTTGGGGATGTATCCACTGGGAAAAGAGTTTGGTTGATTTCTTTGATTTAGACTTTACTCGGGGAGTTGGTTTAATTTGGTTCCATTAGGGAGGTTGGTTTTGAATTTGATGCACACTAAATCGAACCTAACCTAGGGTGACTATTGAGTGAATGTCGCTAGGGACTTATGTCAACTCAAAAGTAGTCAGGATTAATTTTATCTTAATTTCATGTGATTTAATATGGTTTGTTTGGTTTATTTTGAAATTGAGGGCATATCCATTGGGATGTGAACTCAAATGATAGATTTAATTTATGAGCCATGTTGTGTGATGGACCCACAGAAGGGGCTATATCACTTGTCCTATCTCAATTTACAAATCCAAAGTAGTCTAAGTGGCTAACCCAAGGGGTTGCCTTCGGTGCAATGGAAATGTTAGGAAGAAGGCGTAGCAGATTTACATCTTCTAAAGCAAGGAAGAATAGCTGGGTTGTTGGTAGCACTACTAATCAAACCCAACATAGGGGAGACTATTGAGTGAATGCCTCTGGTGACTTATATCAACTCAAGAGTAGTCAGGTGATTCGTATAGTGAGTTTTGTTGATATGGTCCTAAAGATAGGATACTTGCTTGGGAAAAGGTGCCATTAGGGGTGTCCTCCTAATCCACAAGTGAATATATATTTTATTTATTTGTTTGTGTGGACCCGCTGTGTGAGAGGGACCACACGAAGGGGCTATGTTGTCCTTGACCTATCTCGATTTGTAGAGGGAGAATCGACATCCATAAGATGAATTCTCCAACCATAGGGGTTACTAGAAAGGGGAACTCAATCTGATAAGAACTGTGGTAGTGTCTAAATTGGGTCGCAAAGGACATGATCCAAATATAGTGCCCACAGGGGAGGTGCTACTAGGGCATTATCTTGAGCCCTAAAAAAGAAAGCCTATAGGTGTACGGTGGCCAACTCAAGGAGAAAGCATAGTAGACTTACATTTTCCATTAGTGGTGTATCCTAAGGTGCGAGAACCAACCAACCTAAGGTGTATCCATCAGCATAGTGAGAACCAACCATCCTAAGGTGGGTGTGTAATGATCAAAAAAAAGAAAGAGGCTTACAACTTTCCAAGAAATAAATAATTTATCGTGGGACATATGTTATTTGTCCTAGAGCGAATACTAAGCGGGGATCCCTGAGGAAGGACTAGACCTATAGTTGAAGCAGTTAGGAGGAAAGGACCCACTAGGGGACTTATCCTAAACCTCAAATATACTAGGCCTAGCTAGTGTACAAGGCTAATCAAAGAAGAAAGTGTAGTAGACTCACATCCTCTTAAACAAAGCCAACATGAGGTAGCTTACCGGCCACACATTAAGGCCTACCAAACTAACAAGGCGCACATCAGTGTGCAATGTCAAAGTAAGGAAGGAAAGTATAGCAAACTTACATCCACCAAAGTAAGAAGACCACTAGGGTGACACAGAAGGTAAGACATCACCTAGATCAACTACCACTATGTGAGTGCCACTAGGGCTTATCTCAACTGAGTAGACAAAAAAAGATATGTACTTATTTTATATGTTTATGTGTAGTATTTGTGTTTTATCGATGAAGGATAGACATTGCTCGGGTTTCTTACCTACCCTAAACACATCATACAGATTCACAAACAAGAATACTTTCAACATGGAAGAGATTGAATTAAATGGAATTTTTAGTGATGATAATTATTTTCAAACATGATTTATAATATTTTTAAGTAGAGCTCATTGATCAAATGCATTGGGTGCTCTCCCTTATAATTAATAAACTGATAAGATCCTCCATGGTAGGCTTTCTTTATGGCAAAAGGGCCTTCCCAAATGAGTTCAAACTTGCCTCCCATCTTACGATCGGCAAAAGTTGGTCTCTTTAGAACTAAAATAAGCTCTTTTACTTAAAAAGCTCTAAGATGAACTAACTTTTTGTGAACTTGAATCATTTTAACTTTGTACAACTCGAGGTTTTAGCATGCCCACAGGTGTCTCTCATCCAAACCTTCGAGCTCTTCTAACCGTAACTTGGCGTTTTGCTCTATTGTGATCTTGCTACCCACAGCTATCCTTAGTGATAGGAGTTGGACTTCTAATGGTAGAATGGATTTGGACCCATACACTAAGGAGAAATGAGTAGACTAAGTTGGAGTTCTATATGTGGTGTGGTAGGCCCACAAGGCTACAACTAACTACTCAAGCCGTTGTTGCTTATTATTGTCGAGTGTCTTCTTTAGTATTTGGATGAGAGTTTTATTGAAGGCTTCTAAGCCAATTTTTGGTAGTTGATGGTAGAATATCTCCAATCTATGTTGTATCTGAGTAAAGTTGTTGATCTCGTGTTTGAATGCATTCATTATCGATATAATTCAAGGAACTTCAAACTTATATATGATATGGTTCCTAAAAAACTAGAGAACATGCTGAGCTATGACCTCTCTGAGTGAAATCATCTTCACCCATTTGGAAAAGTAGTTAGTTGTAGCTAAGATAAGATAATGACCCTTGGAAAAAGGATGATCACTCGAACCCAATATGTTGGTACCCCAACACTATGGCCATGAGGCCAATGTAGGATGTATAATGTGTGGTTGGTGGACCACATCGTATTTGACATCTACACGCTAGTATCCATGCAATCTTTGATCATTGATGGCCAGTAGTATCCTAGTCTCATAATCATGGCTTTCATCTTTGGACCAGATTGGTTGGCTCCACATAATCTTGAGTATACCACGGTCATGATCTTATGGGTTTCATGCTTGTCTAAACAATGTAACCATATATGATCGAAAGACTACTAGAACAAGACACCATCCACAAGAGCATAAGAAAGTGCTCTCTACTTCATCTAATAGACTCTCTGAGGTAGTTTTCTTTTATTTAGGTAATCCTTGAATGGTTGACTCCAATCTAACTCCTCATCCTTCTTGGCAATGGCAACCTCCCCTTCAAGAGAGTACTTTTTGATGAGTTCAATATCAATAAGGGATAAGACTTGTCTATTTTGGGCCTTTAATTATTATGAACTCAACCTATAGACATGCCAACTCTTTGGCAAGCTTGGCTAAAGTATATGCTACGACATTCTCTCCTTGAGAAATCTTATAAATGGTAACCTCTAAGATTTGGACTAACAACTCTATGGTGTACTGGGATGTGATGGAGCTTGGCTTTATAACCTTATAAGACCCAAAGGATTTGATTGATAACAACGAGAATCCTCGAAGATGTTGATGTTTTGGATGCTTAGAGTAACAAGTAATTCTGGACTAGCAATCAGAGCCTCATATTCAAGGATTGCACAGAGGATATGAGAATCTCATCATATCACAGTCCGGAGTTAAAAGAACTATTCCTACCCCTGTCTTTCTTGGAATAATAAATTGTGGTTCTTCTCCTCTTTTAGAGGAAGCCACAACATCAAAGTACATCTCCCGAATGCTAGTATTCCCTAAGTTCATGATTTGTTCATTGAGATCATCACTAAGCAGAGTCAAGAAGTGTGTCACTAAAAAATTTGCGCTTATCCTTTCACCGCACGTAGGGTACAAGGTAATGTCAAAGAGAGGATCATCCATCATGCCAACCCTCAGATAGCAACCGTCATGAGAGAGATATTGATCCTAGAGATTAAAATCACTTTATGGAATAAGCATGTAGTGCTATAGCTTTTGGGATGCAAAGATTAAAGCTAGAAATGCTTCTTAATGGGTGAATAATTAGCCTCAATAGGGATTAGATGATGGTCGAGGTAGAGTGCATTTTCCTTCCCTTGTTATTGGCTTTCAACAAAACACCAAAGGAGTCATCTAACAGAGTGTAAAGTATGAATGACTTGCTAGGATAGGGCTAAGAACTAGTGACATCCTCAATGCTTGATGTCTTCAAGGCATGCTCACACTTGTCATCCCACTTCAATTTTGCATCCTTTTGACAAGTGGAGAATGGTACATCTTCCCAATGGGATATAAAGCATATTTGATATGCCAACTACTCTTAGAATGATCTAAATTGAGTTAAACTTTTAGGGGGTGGAATTTCTAATATTGCCTAAATTTTCTCTGAATCGATTTTGATTCCCTGGTGTCAGACAACAAACCCAAGGAGTTTCCCTGAAGCTACTCTAAATGCACACTTCAAGGGGTTCATTTTAAGGTTAAATTATCTTAATTATTTAAAAATAACTCTCAAGTCAAAGAAATGGTCTCCCATTTCTCTACTTTTGACCACGAGATCATCATAGCACTCAACTTGATGAAATGAGTTCATCAAAGATTCGAGTCATAGCAGAATGTAGCACCAAAATTTTAAGGTGAAAGGCATGACCTTATAGTAATCGATGGGTTCTAAAAGTAGTGTTTCTTTTATATTTAGGGGCTATTATTTGGTTATATCCAGATAATCCATCCATGGAAGAGAAGACTACATGAGATGAGGCAATGTCCACCATCAGCTCCAGGATTGGTAGTGGAAATTCATCTTTGGGACATGCCTTATTTAAATCCCTAAAATCTATGCATATGTGAATTTAGCCATTTCTTTTCTTAACTAGATGACGCCTAATCTAGGTATTTTTTTCTATAGGGAAGCATCAATTAGTTTCTTGACTTCAGAAATGACACGTTATTCTATGTCTAATCGCATGTGTCTACGAACTTGCTTGATAGGGTTAGCAGTAGCCTCTATTCCTAGTTTATGGATCACTAAATCAAGAGCCAATCTAGACATCTCTTCATAACTCAATGCAAAGTAGTCCTTAAACTCAATCATAAGCCTAACTAAGTCATTGGTTTCAATTTCATTCAACAAAGAACTGATGTATGTCGAGTGGATCTTCTTCATTCCTAAGTTGATTTTCTTGAGCTTGTTGATGGTTGACTTGATCACTTTTGAACTCTGGTGCATCTTTAACTTCAAAATTATCTGATCATCCAAGTTTCTAAGCATAGCTCCTCATATAAGTTAATGTGATTTGAAAAGAACCTATTAAATTCCAAATGATTGGTGATGACTAAGCAGTAATCATCATCATCGACCAACCCATCAAATCCTAGTCCCATCTTGATTGAGAGCATTTGCATTCTCTTCCAAATTCTTTTAAAGTAGTCCGACCTATGCTTTGACCAAGTATGTGGGATTAACCCTTTCTTTGCAAAATTATGAATACAAGGCAAGTACTAATCAAAAGGTAATTCTACTAAATCTTTATATGAATCATCCTCAAGTTCTACATAAACTATTTGACTTGGAGATGATGCTCCCAAAAAGAACCTCTCACACTGTGGATGACGGGCTTCCTTAACTACCAAACCCTTAGCTTTTAAGAGTAAAGTGGGTTAGAGCTAAGGTTCCCAACCGATGCCTAACTATTTCACATATAGACTTGGATACACTTATAATTTGCTGAGCCCAATCTTCATCACTATCGCTCAAGTGTCACCTCCAAGGGAATCTACTACTAAGAGGTATGACTCATCCCATGAACTAGATTCTAAGTCTATATGGATAGTAGGTACCCTAGTAGATGGGACATATATTCTTAGTGGCCAATAAAGAGTTTTCCACCCCTAGACCTCAACTAGACTCCGCCTCGTGGAGGTCAAGTCATCCTACCCATATGTTAATGGAGTAATGAACTGGAATCTAATGTCATGCTCCACTTCCTCCTCCAAGTCTATTTTTCTCCCTTTATTATTTTTTTCATTTTTCTTTTCTTTTACTTTTCTTTTCTTTTTTATTTTTTATTTTTCTTTTTATTTTATTTTTAAACTATGGCCAAGTTCATGAGAATGGACTTGTTGATTTTGAGGGAGGTAGTAAGTCGCATCCTCATATATGCTGACCTCATGAACTCTAAATGGCTTGAGATCTCCTTTGACACAGTAGATGATCCCACCTCTCACAAACTTCATACACTGATGTAGAGAGGATGGAACTATATTGTTCTCATGCATCCATGGTTTTTCAAGCAAAGCATTGAAAGATGTATTCGAGTCTATAATGTGAAACTTGGCTCTTCCAATCATCTATCTCCAAGGGAAACACTATGGAGCCTAAGGCCCTTTTTGGAGTGTGGATTCAATCTTCCCATCTTAGACTTAGGAGTAGATACTAAGAGTTCCCTAGTCATAAGACACTTTAAACACTTAATCTAAGTTTAAAAGACTTAGAAGGGTTAACCGATTAGGTTATGCCTTAGGGATTAAGATAATCCACTTACACCACAACCCAAATCCAATCCATGTTCACCTTCTCAAACCAAACCTCAAGTTCAATTCAAACAACAAATTCAAATCCAAATCCCAACCCAAATAAAACCAAATGATGATTGAAGCCCATGATCAAATCCAAACTTGAAACCCTTCCTAAGCCATATGATCCCATGGAGTTAGCCAAATCTTAATCCAAATCAATCCAAAATCAATTGATTTTCTATAATAAATTTATATCTTCAATCATCTTCCTAAATATAAATCAAATCTACATTCAAATGATCAAAACTAAATCATACTAAATCAAATTAAATCAAAACCCTTCTTAAGCCATATGACCTATCCCATAGACTTAACCAAATCTTAATCCAAATCAAGTCAAACTCAATTGATTTTCTACAAATCAATCATATTTTCAATCATATTTATAAATTCAAATGAAATATACATTTAAATCATCAAAACTAAATCAAACCAAATCAAAATCCAAACCTAAGCCACATGACCCAACTCCATGGACTTAGCCAAATTCATTCATTCCAAAACCCAAATTCAATTAATGTTCTCATGAATCAATCATACCTTCAATCATATTCACAAATATAAATGAAATATACAATCATCATGCCAAACCAAAATCAACCAAAGTCAAACCCAACTTAACCCTTTCGACTTGAAATGTTCAAATGAACCAAAACCCATTTGAACCCAAGCCAAGTTTAATTGCAAAAATTAATTAGCTTTATTACTCCTTACTATTACTGAGCAATTAATCCCAAATTTTGTGGGTTAATTTAATGGGATGACCTCTACCCATGATTTTTTGGGATTTATTGCTCACTTAATAGGAAAATTGACTAATTAAACCTTAACTACTCTTTAAGTTAATTAATGATTAATTAATCCCATGAACAATAATAAATTGGTTAATTAAGTTTGTTAATCAATGTTCAATAATAAGTGAACTAAGCAATAGGGTTGGGACCCCTTTCCCTAAGTTCATTTCACTCTTTTGTAAAATGAAATTAATTATGATTTAACTAACTAAATAATTAAATCACTTAATCAAATTGAAATCATAATCACATCAGACCTTAATTAATTAAATCATGGGGTAGATCTCTAGTTGTTAAATAACCTAAAGAAGTTTAATGAAATTATGGTTAGTCCACATGTGTGGGAAAACCATAAGAGTAATTATTTAAGTCCCTTAATCTAATTAACTATTAATCATTAGCCAATTGCATTAGGCCTTTTTTTATTTCTCAGATCATTGCAAGTTTATTTTCCATGCATATTGTGTTGGAACATAATTATTTAGTTAATTACATTATAAGGGTAATTAATTCATCTAATTTAAACTTAATTAACCCATAAAATCAACTTAATTATATTTTCTTAAATTAAATCAAATCACTAATGGGAATAGGTTTAAAACAACAAGATGATTTTTCTTCTCCTCTTTAAATCAAATCAAATCAAAAAATTAATTAATTAAGAAGATTTGGTTTACTTTAAATAATCTTATTTGATTTTATTATCCTTAACAACTAGTTTGGTTGAATGAATCACATGCTTATATGTGATTGCCCTCTTTCCAATCATGCTAAATTTGGTATATCATTTGAATTCATGCATCCATCTTTCAAAATAAAGTAAAATAAAATGGATTTCCTTTATGTAAACTTGCATGTGTTGATTTAATTTAATATATGCATGGCTATTATCACTATTAAATCCAAATGTATTTTTCAAAAGCTTATAAATGAATAATAATAATATGATTACTAGTTATAAATACATAAGAAATGCATGTGCTTATAGCTTAAGTGAAATGTTAAGTTCTCTTTTCTCTATTCATGTGTTGATTTATATAAGATTGAATCATAATGGGTATATAGTCTACATCTCAACAACATGAGGTTTAGCTAGCCCCAAGGAGGTCATTTGATTACCTCACTTTCATGGTTTAATAACAACATGTATCCATTTGATTTCATTCTTATGTATTTCAATAATAGAATTTGGATAGAGCTTTAATTCATATATATGAATGATTATATAAATGATTTAATCAAACAAAATATACAATCTTTGCATGATTTTATTTTTCCTCATTTATGTATACATTCATGTGTGTCCAAGAAAAGCAAGTATATAGGACATCTCGAATATGGCTTTAGTTAGCCCCAAGGAGGTCATTTGATTAGTTTTAACAATGACATGTACTTGCCTATATCTTTGTACATGTATATGTATATGTGATTAATGAATGAAAATCCCATTTTACATTAAAATTGCATGCATTCATAATTGACTAAGTGCTTGAATTAATTAGCCATATGATTTGGGGCTTACTTCCTATGTTCATGTATACGAATTTACATGTGTTTGAATGCAAATGGGTATATAGTCTAGACATCCCGAGAATACGAGGCTTTAGCTGACTTTCCTGATTTAACAATGGCACATGCGTATTTAATTTCATTTTTATGACCTTTTTCTATAAGAATTTGGATAAAGTTTTAAATTAATATGTTTAAATAATTTAATCAAATAAAATATAAATTCTAAACATACACATACATTCATCATTTAAGTGTGCTAAAATATGTTGCATATATAGGATTAAATCATATGCATGTTATATGTGTTGAAAAGGAATGCTTTAATATATGTCATGTGGTAGTAATTCAATTAAATTAATCTTAAGATGCCTTTCATTTTGAATAGGATTATTTAAAGTGAATCTAAACTTAGGATAAATTAAATCATTTTATAAGCCATTCACGAAAAAGATCTAAATCAAATTAATATACTTTAGAAAGTGACTTAAGGTAGGGATAAAAGAGGGCAATCCTTTTTTCCTCTCTTTATAACACTTAGTTGCTATGTGTAATCAAATGAAAGAAAAGAAAACATAAATTAAAATTCTCAAATCAATTAAACTACTTCAAGTGAGATCAACCTTTCAAGTTAAATTGAATCCTTATACACTTAGAAAACACAACACTAATGCCTAACAAGACTTATCACACAAGCCTTAATACACACATCGTAATTAAGTCACCACTCTAGCTCTAGTTAGATGGTGTATGAAATGTATGTTTTATTTTATGATATATTATTTTAGATTGGATGTTAGTATGTTAGATGATAGGCCAATATTAGCCTAATCATGTTTTCTACAAGGGATTATGCTTAAGGGATGCTTAAAAATAAATGTGAATGTTTTTTTGTTGCTTAAATCCTTAAGCATAATCCAAGTTAGTGCTTGTTTAGTTACCCATGTAGGGTGCTAAGTCCAAATTATAAATATAACTGCTTTGGATTATATGTATATTTAGCTAACCTCTATTTTTGTGTAGTTAGATTTACTTTTCCCAAAAAATGTAATTTTGCAATAGAATTAGAATAATGCTATGGGGATTAGGATGAGTCAGGCTAAGGCTTTGTTATGGGGTGCCCTGATGCCTTTAAAGTAAGTACCATCCAAATCTAAGAAGGAACCAAATCAAAAATGGAAATATGAAGAAAGAAGACCCCATAGCATTTAATATAATTATAATTCTTCTTTTATATTCTAGGTTGTATAAAGGTATAGCTCAATTACCCATCTTTTCTCTCTTCTGTGTATACACCAATTAATTTTTTATTCTCTTATGATAGTTTATATAATTGTTTTGATGTTATGTTTACATTCTGCATTAGGACAACATGCTTTTCATAATTTCTTAAATAATTGATGCTTTAATGTGTTTGATTAGGCTCTTAGGATAAAAAATAACTTTTCTACCCAACTAATCACTCATAACAAAATTTTAAATAACTCATCACCTCATCATAAAACCTAATACATAAATAAGATAATTAAAAGATTTAATATCCCCTTAGCTATATGGTTGTCTGTTTCACATCATGCATGCGTATTCTTTCTCCCTTGAACATGAAGGATCTCCATCCTTGCACATAAGGAATGCGACCCGGTGAGGCCATCCCATATAGTGGAGAACACCTTCTAGCTGATTTGAGTAATAATATTTCATCATGCATTTAGGCATAAGAAATCCTAAAGCCTCTAAAATGATGCATCTAAAATGAAATAAAATTTGAAAAGATTTTGCATCTATAGATTAAGTCCAAGAAAAGAAAGTATATATTCTGACATCCGAATATGAGCTTTAGTTAGCCCCAAAGGTCAATTGATTACCTTTCATTGGTTTAACAATGACACATACTTGCTATATCTTTGTACATGTATATGTATATGTGATTAGTGAATGAAAATCCCATTTTACATTAAAATTGAATGCATTCATGACTAAGTGGTTGAATTAATTAGCCATCGATTTAGAGCTTACAAGCTATGTTCATGTATACAAATTTACATATGTTTGAATGTAAATGGGTATATAGTCTAGACATCCCAAGAATATGAGATTTTAGCTAGCTCCAAGGAGGTCATTTGATTACCTCACTTCCCTGGTTTAACAATGACACATGCCTATTTAATTTCATTTTTATGTCCTTTTGTATAAGAATTTGGATTAAGTTTTAAATTAATATGTTTAAATAATTCAATCAAATAAAATATAAATTCTAAGCATACACATACAATCATCATTTAAATGTGCCAAAATATGTTGCATGTATAGATACTAGATTAAATCATAAGCATGTTACATGTGATGGAAATGAATGATTTAATATTTGTCATGTGGTAGTAATTCAATTAAATTAATCTTAAGATGCCTTTCATTTTAATAGGATTATTTAAAGTGAACCTAAACTTAGGATTAATTAAATCATTTAATAAGCCATTCACTAAAGAGAACTAAATCAAAATAATATACTTTAGAAAGTTACTTAAGGTAGGGATGAAAGAGGGCAATCCTTTTTTCCTCTCTTTATAACACTTAGTTCCTAAGTGTAATCAAATGAAATAAAAGAAAACACAAATTAAAATTCTCAAGTCAATTAAACTACTTCAAGTGAAATCAACCTTTCATGTTAAATTGAAACCTTCTACACTTAGAAAATTTAGCACTAATGCCTAACAAGATTTACCACACAACCCTTAATAGACAAATTAGAATTAAGTCACCACTTCTAGCTCTAAGTTAGGATGGTGTATAATGTGATGTATATTTTATTTTATGATGTATTATTTTAGATTGGATGTTAGGGTGTATGCTTTATAGATGATAGGCCAATATTAGCCTAATCATGTTTCTATAGGGATTATGCTTAAGAGATGCTTAATAAATATGAATGCTATTTTATAGGTTGCTTAAATCCTTAAGCATAATCCAAGTTAGATGTGGGCTTAGTTACCCATGTTTAGGGTGCTAAGTCAAAACTATAAATACAACTGCTTAAGATAATATGTCTATTTAGCTAACCTCTATTTTGCAGGTGTAGTTAGATTTACTTTTTCCACATAAACGTAATTTTTGTAATATGAATTAGGATTAGTCTTATGGGAGATTAGGATGACTAGTAGAGAGAAGGCTTTGTCCTACAGTGCCCTCTGATGCCTTTAAAGAAAGCACCATCCAAATCAAAGAAAGAACTAAATTAGAAATAGAGATATGAAGAAACAAGGCCCCCATAGAATTTAATACAATTATAATTATTCTTTCATATTCTAAGTTATATAAGGGTAGAGCTTGGCTACCCATTTTTTCTTTCTTTGGGTTATACGGTGGTACCCCACTACACCCGCCTTTTATTCTTTTATGATAGTTGTGGTGAAAAATATTCTTCTTTATACATTTTTTGATATTCTTGATATATATATATATATATATATATATATATATATATATATATATATATATATATATATATATATATATATATATATATATATATATATATATATATATATATATATATATATTAAACCTTTTTGAGACAACACGTAGATCTGCAAATGTTCTTATTAAGGTGATCGGGTATGACATTGAGGAGAGGTGTACTATCTCGAGAGATAGAAGTCACCACCCTATAATGGACTTAATCACCAGAATAAGGACTCTAAGGACAATGGGTCTGCATATCTACCAAAGATTCTTCCCCTACTTTACATGGAAAAGCAAAGTAGGGTTTATTTTAAATTGGGTTCGTTAAGTTCCCTACATGGGCAAGGCCCCATAGTCAATTACATCCTAAGGGATGAGATCCCATAGGAATACTCTCGATTAAGGTAAATGATTATTGTCTCCAAAGATTTCAATAGGTAGGACTATCAATCGATTAGTTTATTTTGGAAGATCAAATGGGATTGATCAAAGAGAGGGAGTTATTATCGAAGCCAAAGGAAGATAAGTAGGAGATTCCCATGATGCTAGGAAACCTAACAAGCATCTCAAACTATCCTATGGGCTTTACATTTTGAAATTGATTTAATTTGTTTGAATTGAATTTTCATTAGAAATTTAGGGCTTATGATTCCACAACACAAGATTATGGAAATGCCTAAGAGGTGAGTATTTAAGCTTATGGCCCACAAAGGAAAAGCAACCTCGAACCTAAATCTAGGGAGTTTTATGAGAAAGTACAACCTAAATCTAAAACAAAAATGGGTATTTTGGTTTGCCTCTATAAGAGAGGACAAACCACCCTACTATTGGGACTTATAACTGCCTGGGGGTGGCCGCCAACTAACTCCTCCTACAGTTTTAAATTCATGTAGAAAAGTCATATGCCTTATGCAAGATAACTATGTTGTTATTTATTTAGAAAGAGACTAAGTCCTTAAACTCACTCCCTAAAGAGACTAGATCATGTAAAGGTATGCTCCAAATGACCTAAATCTAATGCAATTTATATTTCATTTTATTTTCATTTTTGGACAATTATTTTGACTCAGGCTAATAGGGTTCATATGCCTAATGCATGAGAAATGAGATTATTGGCCAAAATCAATGGAAGGGAGGAGGTGTGTTTCCACCATGGCTCTCAAAGATCAAGCCAAGTTTCTAGTAAAGATGGAAGCTCTCCAATCAAGAGTAAAAATAATATGCATTTGTTCATGATGTTATAAAAGAAGTACTCATCTAGCTAAGGGGTTGCTAATTCTTTTATCTTGATTTTAGCCTACCCTTTAGGTGAGGTTATGAGTTCTTTATTTTTAGTTTTGAGGTTAGATTTGGTAGAAGATTTATTATTCCCTAAGAGCCTAATCCACATCCAGGCCATACATAGAGCAAGGAAGAAACTAAGAAAAGGATGCCACTTAATGCACAAACTAAACAAATCAACAATCAATTTATAAAGATAATTGCAAAAGAATAAAAGGCCGTTATGGTCGGTACCACCACACAAAAAATAAAAATGAAAGCTCTACCCTTATACAACCGACATTACAATAAATTACATACAATTAAGCAAGGAACTCATTGTTATGGGGTCTTCAAGCTTCATTTCTTCATTCTTCTTTTCTTCTTTATTCTTCTTTCCTTCTTCTTCTTTGGTTCCTTCTTTTGATGGTTGGAAGGTGGATGCTCCAAAGGCTTCACATGGTGCATAAGATGAGATCTTATGACCAATGTTCATCCTAATCCCATAACAATCATTCCAAAATCCTAATTGTAAAATTTACATGAAAAGGAAAAGTAAATCTAGCTAACACCTGTAAAATAAAGATTAGCTAAACAAACCACAAAATCCCAAGCATCTATATTGGACTTATCACCCCACACATGGGTGACTAAGTCCACCTGGCCTATTGGATTATGCTTAGGGTATAAGCACCTGCACAACAAAAAGCATTTATATTTTTATTTATTATAGCACCCCTTAAGCACAATCCCCTCCAAAAAATAATGGTTAGACTAAGATCATCTTACCATTAATTCTACACCCATACATCCTAACATACATACTAAAACATATATCACAAAAAAGCAAGCATCAAACCATGCATCGCCCTAACCTAAAGCTAGAAGTGGTGACTTAGCCTAATGTGTGTGCTTTGGAAGTTTGTGTGGTATGCTTAACTATGGCTTTAAGTTAGAATTTTCTAAGTGTGAAGCATGTTGAACTTAGAGGAAGGTTTCATTTAAGTGATTTAATTATTTTGGGTTGATTTTATTTCATGTTTCTATTAGGTTCAAGTGAATCCAATTAATTACTAAGTTATGAAGAGAGGGAAAGAGAAGAGAACTTCTCCTTCCCTAACCTAAGTAATTTCTAAGGTAGATTCATGTTTTGATTTTGTTTAGTGAATGTTTTAATTAAGTTTTTAATTAATCCTAAGTTTAGATAAACTCTAAATAAACCTATTAAAAATGCATTTTAAGATTAAGTAAAATGAACTTAATTCACAAAACATACATCACTTCATTTCTTTCCCAACATGTATAATATGCATATGAATAAGTCCTAAGCATATCTATACATACAAATGAGAATATTTAACACACTTTATGATGCATGCTAAGCAATTCATTTAAGAGAATTTGAAGGTTTATGATGCATGATTTTCATTAAGTAGCAAAAGGGTTTCTTATCCAACTTTCACATGCATACATGAATGTATGAAAGGCATAAGTGAGTATGACACCATTATTAACTAGAGGTGTAAGGTACAAGACCTACTTAGGGCTACTTAAAGCCTCACAACCTCGAGGTTTCCAAGGCTAATATACCACTTTCCTTAAATATAAGCATGTGTACAAAAGAAATGAATGAAAAAGAAAGAATGCAAAAGTTGGTGTTAGTAGATTTATTTTTGTTTATGCAATTTATATGTGCAAGCATAGGTATCCTTCTTAAGAGATATTATAGGAATGAATAAGGTATATAATTAGACAAGTGCTAGGTTCTTTTCAAATGAACCATACACCTTGCTGAATCCTATTCAAAACTATACTAAAAGAGAAATAAAGGAAGACCTACATTAAGCACATCTTTATATTTTACTCACACGCAAACTTATAATTAAGATATAAGTAACACACTTTCAGTTTTGATAATTGATTCATATATTTTGAAAATAATTTGAATTTAATATGATAATTGTCACTCATATTTTACTTTAGCCAACACATGCAATTTTGACATAAAGGAAACATTTTCATTTTAAATTTGATTTTGAAAAGCATGGATGCATTAAACCACATGACATACATATTTAACATGTTAAAAAACTAAAGTAATGAAAGCATGTAAACACATTCACTTCAATTAAATCCTAAAGATAATCTTATGAAATAAGAAAGCTTAAAGTAAATCAAAGTTTATTTAGTATGATTTTTGTTTGATTTTGAATTTGATTTAATTTTGAAAATGTCAATTGAGTTTGTTATTCCTAACCCATTTCCACATGTGTTTGACATTTTTGTTTAATATTTAGATGATTAGATTCCTTTTAGATTTTGATTAGGTTAAGGTATGAATTAAACATGTTAATTAACCCTTACCTACACCACCTTAGCATAGTTAACCAAATAATTATGAGCCAATGAGATGACATAAAACCTCACAATGAATTTAAATTTGTAATGCACCTAAGAAGAAAAGGGCCTAATGCAATTTGGCTCATGATTAATGGTTAATTAAGTTAAGGGGTTTAACTTAAGTAATTTTAGAACACCCCTCACACATATGAGTTGAGTTTTGATTTTCTTAATTGAACTTAGGCTCTTGAAGCATCTACCCAAAGTAGATTAATTAAGTTCTAGAAGGTTTTAGAATTTTAAGAAATTCATTAAGAGGGTAATTAATGAATTAGCCCTTAATTAAGAGAGGATTAAGAGAGAAAAGGGGTTTAGGGAATAGCTTAGAAGAAATGCCCCAAAATTATTCCCTAAACCTCCTATTCATTGAATCAGACCTTAATCAACTTCAATGAGGGATTAAAATACTAATAAAATACTTAAATATCTTTAATTACATAAAGGGGGTAATTAGGAAATGAATTAGTAATTCCCCAATTAAGCCACTAATAAATCTCAAGAAAATTAGGGGAGGCAGAAGTCATCCCTCAAAATATACTCAAGAAGTTTGAGATTAATCAGTGATTAATTAAGGAGTAATTAACAAATTAAAATTTCCAATAAAACCCAAAATTAGAGAAAGATACAATTCAAAATCCATTTAAACAAATTTTAAATATTCTAGATTGAATCATCTTTCACTAGAAATTTACCTCATATTTTTGATTTTTCTTTAGAGATATAAAATTTTAAAGTTTAGAGGATTAATTAATTAAATAAACACTAATTAATCCCTTAATCCAATCAGCACATGCAACAAATGACTAATGCACTTTCCACGCCGTCAGTAGTAACTTAAATCGCCATAGCGTGGCGGCGCATGTGCACTTTTATCTACCATCAAGGATCGAACGGTGGGGATTTAATCTGAGGTCTTAAAGGATAAAATTAGATATAAAATATGTGTTTAATCTCGGTCGTCCATTGAAAATGTGTGGATGGACGGCCAGAGACCTATCCCTGCCAAAGCATGTAATCCATGGAGACCATCCATGTTCTAGGCTTTGATCTGAGCTCGATTGAGTTTGGATTAGGATGAATCTTTGCACACACCATCCAACCCTAATGGTAATCACATCGAATGGTTGAAATCTCATGCCATTAAAATTTATTTCACAAAGGACCAACACAAATTGAGTTTAGTGATCGAAAAGTCTAACCTCAGGTGATCACCAACACTTGATTCCTTAGAGTTTCATCTGCTGACAAAGCTATGGTGAAAGTTTTAGCTCTTGAGGTTAAGTGGATAGCTCTATGGACCAACCCCTCCTTAGCTTCCTTGTGGCTTTGTGGAATTAGATCTCCCTTGCCTTTGGAATTTGAGAGAGAGCAAGCTAAGCTGACTTGGTGGAGTGCAGAGAGAATTTGGTTGAAGTGTAGTGGAAGTTTTCAAATCAATGGAGCTCTCCTATTTTCACTTGAGGAAAACCAGAATGGCAAATTCAAATTCCTTCTAGAGCTTGATCACTCAAGAATGGTTCCTATGACTCTAACGTTAATCAATTAGCCTCTGGAATTAGAGTGGATTAGGGGAGTATATCTCCCCTTAGAAATCGATGGTCTCTTCTTGCCATTTTGATCCAATTGACCTTAGGCATTGGGTTGTTGGTCTGTAAGCTTGCACATGGTCGATTTGGGAGTGGAGTGGTAACCTCCCATGTGCTTCAAATTAAGTGGGAACATGATTCCCATATGGCCAATTTGAGCCATGTGCTCAGTTTTGTCCTTGGGTCAATTTGGGCTGATCTAAACCCATTGGGTTGGGTGCATGACCCTCCATAGGGTCTACTGGACCTATTAGGAAAGTATTAAGTAGGTATGAAATGGAATTGACCAAATTCCCCATGGATTTGGCCAAAATTTATTCTATGGAGTAGGGGTAGAATGGTCATTTGGATTATTTTTAAATTTGGATATGTTGGGTATGTTGAGAAAATAGGTTTGGGCAACTTTCATTAGATTTGGAGTTCATTTGGTATGGTTTGGCTCATGTTGACCCATTTAGGTCAAAATGGGTCAACTTGGGTCAAGTTGACCAATTGGTCAAATTGGGTCAAACTAAGAGTTGGGTCAAGTTCATATGACCATTTGAAATATTTTGGTGGCTTTGGTTTGGTTCAATTTGCTTTATGTTTCAATTTTGTTCATATTACTTCATTTAGGTCAAATGGGTCAAGTTGAGCAATTTGACCCATTTGACCTATTTGAGCTAGGTCATGGGTAGGTTTAGATTTCGTTAATCATATGAAGTGGATTGGTATCTTTGTTTCCAATAAATTTTGGTTAAGTTTGAATTTGTCTCAACATTACCCTTTAGTCAAGTTGGGTTTAAGGTCAACTCAAGGTTAGTTGGCTAATTGAGGCTTTGGTCAAGTTCAACAAGTGATTTGGAATGAACTTGACCCATTGGTTTCAATCAATTTGGCTTAGATCATTTTGACACATTTTGACCTTTTAGGTTGGTCAACAGTCAAGTGGCCAATTGGGCTAGGTTAAAGCTCAATGTTGACTTGGTCAAACATTGGTCATGAATGAACTTAGATCAATGGTTTCAATCAATTTGGCCTATGGTGGATTTTGGCTATTAGGTTTCATTTTGGCTATGTGTTAACTTAGTTTGACTTGGTTTGACCCAATTTGGGTGATTGATCATCTCATGATGATTTTGATCATGAAAAGGCATAGGTGAGTTTGATTTCATCCAATTTGGTTAGGATTATAATTTGGCTCATAAGGGTACTTTAGGTCACTTTGGGTCAAGTGAGCCTAATGGGTCAAATGGTCAAAGCTTGAATTGAGTTTGATTGAACTTGTATATGGACTTATGATTAAAATATAAATCCATTTGCAAGTGGTTTGAAGTCAAATGGGTTTTGATTCATTTGACAATTTCATATTCAAAGGAAGAATATGAATGGACTTGGCTTGATTTTTGAATTGAGTTTTGATTTAGTGATTGAGATTTGTATTTTATTTGGATTCATGATTGATTGATTGAATCATGAAGGAAGATCAAGAGTTGGATTTGAAATTGATTTTGGATAAGTCCTTTAAGAGGGAATTTAAATGACTTAGAAATTTTGTAGTAGGATTTGAATTTTGGATTTAGATTTGATTGATTTATATTTATATTTTATTTATATATGTGAATATAAATGAGGATATAAAATGAGTTGTGAGAAAATGTCAAGGATTTGATTTGATTTGATCATCATGATTTAGGCTAAGTCTTTAAGAGGAAGTTTAAAGTACATAGGAAATTTTGGGGTTTTGGATTTGATTTTTGAGTTTAGTTTGATTGATTTATATCTATATTTCATTTATATATGTGAATATAAATGAGAATATAAATGATTTTTGAGAAAATTCCATGAGTTTGAATTGATTTGATTATGATTTTGGATAAGTCCTTTAAGAGGGAATTTAAAGGACTTAGGAAATTTTGGAGTAAGGATTTGAATTTTGGATTTAGATTTGATTGATTTATATTTATATTTCATTTATATATGTGAATATAAATGAGCTATGAGAAAATTTTATGAATTTGGAATGATTTGATCATGATCTAGCTAAGTCTTTTAAGAGGGAATAAAGACTTAGATGATTTTGAGTTTGAAATTTCATTCATGGGTTTCAATCATGAATTTCAATTATGGACTTCAATCATGGATTTCAATCATGGACTTCAATCATGGATTTCAATCAGGGATTTCAAACATGTGGCATTGATTTGTGTTTGGATATAATCAAATAAGATTGATTTGGAGATTGACTTAAAGAAGGACGGTGAGGAGTGGTTTAAGCTAGGGGTAAACATATTTTTCTAACACCCCTAAGGCATGACCTATTCCTATGGCTAACTCTTTTAAGTCTTTAGGGCTAGGTTATGTGTCCATCTAATCACTAGATGTGTCTTAAGACTAAGGAACTCTTAAAGTTTAAGAGAAGCCCTATGTCTAAGATGGAAAAGTTGAAGCTCATTCTAAAAATGAGGTCAAGAAAGGGAGCCCAGTAGGTGTGGTGTGATTGACAAGGAACACCGCACATATTGGTGTTGACCAAAATGATCAACAACACCGAGAGATCACAAGCATTAACAAAAACAATCTATCCCTAACCCAAGGTGTAGAAAGAATCTAGTGCTTAGTGCAATGTGGCTCTACTTATGTCCAAGACATAAGAGAGAGGGAAGAATCCACTACGGGATAGAGTGTGAACCTTCCACTAGGGAAGCGGGTTCAAGTCATCCACAAGGGGATGAGAGTGTTGATTTGGTTTAGTTCTCTCTGAGGAGAAATTTCCACTATGAAAGAGAGTTGAATTTGTTTCAATTTTTAGATTTGGATTTTTGAGATGAACCTTGTTTATGATGGACACAGTAGAGCCATGGAGGCCTAAACTTAACTCGACTTATCAATTCAAAAGGGTTGTCTACCAAACACATAGTAGACTAGCTAACCAAAGGGAAACCTTTGGTATGCATGGTTGTACTAGGAAGAAAGCATAGATACTTACATCCTCAAAGTAGACCGCCATAATCTATTGTAAAATAATAGATTGACCCAACCTAGGGTTGTCTATTGAGTGAATGTTGTTGGGGGACTTAGATCAACTCAAAGAGAGTCAAGATTAATTTCATTTTTAAATTTATTTTGATGGATTTTGTTGGTTTGCGATGGATCACACTGAGAAGGAGCTTATATTAGCCTAGACTTTTCTCAAATTTATTGAACCAAAGGGAGTTACTTCCCAGTCGATGGGAGAACTATCTGACCAAAGGAGTGCCTTTCAGTTTGTAATGATCAATTGAAGGGAAGAAAGCTTGGGGATTCACATCTTCCACTACAAAAGACCACTAGGATGATCGGTTGCTTTGGGCAACAAATCGAACCTGACCTAAGGCTATCCATCGGTTTGCGACAATCATGCTAAAAAGAATGCATCATAGTCTTACATCTTCCAAAGCAGAATGATTGTTGGGGTAACCTGCCTTCAATAAAAATAGATTGAACCCAACCTAAGGGTGACTATGGAGTGAGTGCCGACCTGGGGACTTATCTCAACTCAGGTAGTCAGGCAATTCCTATAGGGAGTTCTCACCGACACCTAAAGTTATGATACTTGAGAAAAGGGGCCCTTTGGGGCTTGAATTCCTAATCCACAAGTAATTTTATTTATTTTATTTAGTTTATTTTATCATGAACCTTAGTGTGAGGGATCAAATTGAGAAGGTGCTTATATCTCTCGATTTATCAACCAAGGAGAATCTATGCATCCCTAACAAATTCTCCACCCATAGGGGTGGCTACTAGGAAAGGGGATTGTCCAATCCAAAAGTAACCCAGGTAGTGTCTAAATGGGGTTTCAAATGACGTGATCCAAATAGATGCCTATAGGGGATGGGGCTGATAAGGGCTTAATCCAACACCCTGGAGAAGAAGACTTGGATAGTCATATATCCAATAGGTAGGCCAACTCAAGGAGAAAGCATGGGACTCACATCGGTTAAGAGTGGTGTATCCATCGGGTGAGTCACTATCAGTATAGCAAACATCCACCAACCTAAGGTGCCCATCGATTTGTAACAATTAGCCTAGGAAGAAAGCTCGGGGACTCACATCCTCCTATAGAACTGATTGCTGGGATAGTCTATCTTTGGCTCAACAGGTGCTATCCGACTTTGGGAAACTATTGAGTGAATTCCACTAGGGTTCTTATATCAACTCAAATGTAGTCAAGAGGAAAGGAGCCTCTAGAAGACCTATCTTATACCTCAAATATACCTCTAGTAGATCATGATGATATTGCTCAAGAAGAAAGTTAGGACTCACATCTCTTCTTAAACAAAAATCAAGGTACTATTGTCGAAGGAAGCCCACATACTAACAAGGCGCTCGCTAGTTTATAATGGTCAAGTTAGGAAGAAAGCTCGGGGCCTAAGATCTTTCAAATAAATGGCCACTATGGTATCATACTAGCAAGGTAGCATGTAGACCTGACCTAGAGCAGCTAATGAGTGAGTGCCACAGGAAGCTTGCTCTCATCAAAATAGCTCAAGACAAAAGATTTGTGTTTACTGTTGTGCATGTATCAAAAGGAATATAAAGCCTCTGGGGGACTCTTACAACTACCTTAAACATGCTAGGGGATTTGATGAAATGATGCCATGAATGGCAAATAGGATTCCCTCTAAGAAAGGATGCCACTTGAATTCTCGTACACCTTTCCTAATTATACTAATTGAAATAGGATGCCTCTCAGGTTCTCTTACACCTATTCTAATAGCATCGAGATATTTTGTTTGTGTTGTGAAAGAAGGATAGGATGCCGCTAGGGGACTCGTACACCCCCTAAATGTGTCACGACAAATTTGCAAGACAAGCAAACAATGCTTCAAAAGAAGAGAAGATTTGATGAATGGAATTAGATTTTTATTCTTTTTATTAATAATTATTTTCAAACATGATTTATTTCATGGGTAATATTTTTTAGATAGAGCCCATTAATTTGAAGCATCGGGTGTTCCCCTTTACAATCAATAAGCTGATAAGATCCTCCTTGGTAGGCCTTCTATGACATAGGGGCATTCCCAAGTGGGTTCAAACTTGCCTCCCATCTTTTGATGGGCAATAATTGGTCTCTTTAAGACTAACACAAGTTCTCCTACTGAAAGACTTAGGTGGACCTTGTTGTGAGCTTGAATTGAAATTTCCTTATACAACTCGACTGCACGCCTCAGTAACTTTCCTTCAAACCTTGAGCTCTTCTAACCAAACTTTGCACACTAGTGATCTTGCTACCAATGCTATCCTTAGTGATGAGTTGAACTTCTAAAGGTATGCCTTCAAACCCATACACTAAGGAAAATGGGGTAGAGTTGGAGTTCAAGATGTGGGGGCAGGCCACAAGGCTTCAACCAACCGCTCATTCCATTGTCGCATTATCATCAAGAGTCTTCTTCAGATTTGGATGAGTATTTTGTTGAATGCTTGCTAAGCCATTTTCTAGGGTAGTAGATGGTGAGTATCTCCAATCTATGTCATGTCTTCAAGTCGTTGTTCTTCATGCTTTTGAATGCACCATTATCGATATAATTCATCGAGGCACCAACCTATATACAATATGGTTCAAAAAATTGAAGCACATGATGCGTGACCTCTTTGAGTGGGATGGTTTCGACACTTGAAAAGTAATGGCTAAGATGAATCGATAACCCTTGAAAGAAGGAGGATCGATCAGACCCACAATGTCAGTACTAACATTCTAATGGCCATGAAGCCAATGTAGGGTGTAGAATGTTGGGTGGTTGGTGGAGGACCACACCGTGTACCTAACACTGATGGCATCTCCTAGCTACATCCATGTAGCCTATAATCATCGAAGGCCAGTAGTATCCTAGTCTCTTGATCTTCATCTTCATTTTTAGACTGGATTGATGTGCTCCGCATAGATCTGAATGTACCTCAGTTACAATGTCATGGGCTTCATGTTTGTCTAAACAGCGTAACCATATTTGGTCAATGGATCATCGGTATAGGGTGCCATCAACAAGAGCGTAAGAGAGAGCTCTCTGTTTCACCTGATGGACTTGTGACTTTTGTTGAGGTAGTTTGCTGGTGTTCAAGTAATCTATGAATGATTGCCTCCAATCCAGCTCCTTGTCCATTTTGGCAATGGCAACCTCCCCTTCAAGAGAAAGTCTCTTGATGAGTTCAACATCAATAAGGGATACGACTTGTCTATTTTGGATCCTTATTGAAATGGACTCATCTTCCAAACATGCCAATTCTTTGGCAAGTTTGGCCAAAGCATCTGCTACTACATTTTCTACTTGGGGAACCTTGTAGATGGTGACTTTAGGAATTTGGGCCAACAACTTCATGGTATACTCATAGTAATGACAAAGCTTGGGTTTGAGAACCTTGTAAGACCTGACAATCTGATTGATAAACAACTAAGAATCTCCAAATATGTTGATGCTCTTGACACTGATAGTGATGGCTAACTCTAGACCGACAATCAAAGCCTCATACTCGGCTTCATTGTTGGTGCAAGGGTTGGAAAGATAGTTTGAGAATCTCATCACATCACGATCTAGAGTTAGGAGAACTATTCCTACCCTTGCCTTTCTTGGAGAATAGATCATGGTGCTTCCCCTTTGTGAAAAGAAGCTGCACCATCAAAATACATCTCCCATCGGTGGTTGTCGGCCTTCCCTAAGTTCATTATTTGTTCATCAGGGAGATCGCCACTAAGTGGAGAATCAACAGGAAGTGGGTGTGCTACTAAGAAATCCCCTAGTGCCTATCCTTTTACCACACGGAGGGGTACGAATGTGATATCAAATTATGAGAGAATCATGGAGCAGTGAGCCAAATGTTGCATAGTGTTGGTATGTCATGAGGTAGTGGATTGGTTTGAGATCAAGTTCACCTTATGAGAAAGCATATATCTTGTAGCTTTTGGGAAGCAAAGATCAAAGCTAGGCAATGTTTCTCAATAGGTGGATAGTTCACTTGAGGAATCAAGATGGTTGGGGTAAGAGAGTGTTCTCCTTCCCTTTATCATTGGCTTGGGCCAAGCAAAAGAGTCATCCAATGCAAATGTAGATGATGAGTATTGCGGGATAGGTACTAGAATTGCGGCTCCCTAAATACTGCTCGATGTCTTTGAATGCATGTTGAAACTTATCATCCCACTTGAATTTGGCATCCTTTTTGATAAGTGTTAAAAATGGCTTGCATCTCCCAATAGGTTGGAGATAAAGCATCTTAGATATTTCAGTCATCCTTAGAAGGATCTGAGTTGAGTTAAACCCTTAGGAGGTGTCATTTCTAAGATAGCTTTGATCTTTTCTAGATCTATTCATATTCCCCAGAGTCAAATAACAAACCCAAGAAATTTCCTTGAAGCTACTCCAAATGCACACCTCAGGGGATTCATTTTGAGGTTATATTATCTTAACTGTTCGAAACCTACTGTCATGTCAAAAAGATGGTTTTCCTTTTCTCTGCTCTAGACTACTAGGTCATCAACGTAGCACTCAACTTGATGATGGATGAGTTCATTGAAGATTTGAGTCATGTCCCATTGGTATGTAGCACCAACATTTTTAAGGTCGAAGGCATGACCTATATGAAGATTCGATCGAGGTTGAAAGTAGTGTTTCCTTCATCTTAGAAACATCTTGATTTGGTTATAGCGGATGACCCATCCATGAAAGAGAAAGACTACATGAGATGAGGCGATGTCCACCATTAATTCTAGTATAGGAAGAGGAAACTCATCCTTAGGACATGCCTTATTTAAGTCCCTAAAATTGATGCATATGCGAATTTGGCCATTCTTCTTCTTAATTGAGATGACATTGGCTAAACGGTATTTTTCTTCCCTGATGAAACCAGCATCGATCAATTTCTTGACTTTAGAAATGACCTATTATTCAATTTCTAATCATATGCATCTAGGAGCTTGCTTAATAGGGTAGCATTAGGATCTATTTAGCTTGTGGACTACATCGAGATAATCAGGCATCTCTTCATAACTCCATGTGAAGTAGTCTTTAAACTTAGTCAATAGCCTAACTAAGTCATTGGTTTCTTCTTCATTTAGCAATGAACGATTTATGGTGGATTTTCTTCTATCGAGATTGATTTCTTTAAGCTTGTCAATTGTTGAATGGATCTCCTTTTCAAATTCGGTTGCTCTTTGATTTGGAGATCATCTTGATCATCTGAGGTTTCTAAACACACATTCTCATAAGAGTTGGTGTTGTATGAAAAGAACCTATCAGACTCTAAATGATTGGTAACAACTAAGTAGTAATTGTCATCATCGACTAGACCCACTATATCAATCCTAGTCCTACTCTTGATTGTGCTTCCCTGCCTGTATTATTCCATAGCTTCTCAAAGTACTCTGGACCATATATGAGGAACTAAACCTTTTTGTATAAGATTATGAACACAAGGTGAGTAAAAGTCAAATGATAATTCCATTAATTCTTTAAATGTATCCTCCTCAAGTTCTACATCAACTTCAGGACTTGAAGATGATGATCCCAAAAAGAATCTCTTTGGCTTCATGTCACTGGAAGACATAGGGACTTCCTTAACTACCAAACCTTCAACTTTCTGAGATGTAAGTGAGGTTAGAGCTAAGGTTCCCAACTATTGCCTAATAGTTTCACATAAACCTAATTCGAATACTTTGCTTTGTTTGGAGGCCTGATCTTCATCTCTGGTGAAAGTCACCTCCAATGGAACCCTCTAAGAGGGGTTAGCTGCTATACTAATCACATTAGACTCATCCTCTAAGCTAGATTCTAAGTCTATGTGAATAGTAGGGGTACTCCTATGAAACACAACCTCTATTGGTGATGGCCAACTGGGGTCTTCCACCTCTCCTTGCCTCTATTTCTACCTCTACCTCACTTTGGAGGTTTGAGCCATCCTACCCACATGTCCATATGATGGAATGAACTATGGGTGGAATGTGATATGCAGATCTATTTCTTCTTCAATTCCCCATTCTTGTTCACTTGGACTTTCATTTTTCTTTTGGTTTTTATTTTTTTCTTCATTTTCTTTTTCTTTTGATTTTGAATTTGAATTTCATCCAAGTTCACGAGAAAGGGTGTTTTGAGGAACATAGTAGGTCTCATCTTCATAAATCTTAACCTCTCTAACTGAAAATAGCTTTTCATCTCCATTGACATAGTATTCAATCACATTTTTTTTGAACTTGATGCATTGATGAAGGGAGGATGGAATTATCTTATTTTAATGTATACAAGGACTACCGAGCAAAACAGTGAATGAAGTATTCGAATGAATGATGTAAAATATGGCTTCACTCTTCTAGTCACCTATCTCTAAAGGTAACACTATAGAACCTAAAGCCCGCTCACCTTGTTATTTGAATCCTCTCAACATCATCCGATCTCCTTAGAGTGTGGAGATGTCGATCCTCAAATAAGCAAAGGTATTAGAATCATAATGTTCATCGATGCACCTAGATCAACAAGAACTCTGGCAAGTCTGAAGCTGTCCATGTCACTATGATGTAGAGGGGACGGTTGTGCTCCAAGTCTCCCAGAAGAAGGTCTTCATCTGTGAAGGTGATCACCTGAGCATCTTTTGTATAATGTGCCTCCTCACCTATAGCGGTCAGCTGAGCTAAGCATATTTTAGGATCAAGGAGAGCCTTGATTAATGATTCCCTCATCTCCTTGGATAAGACAAGGGAAGAATATATGCTTAGCTTTGATGGCAACTTTCTTAGATGAGAGAGGACATTGTAGTCCATAATGGAATGGTCCTCCATAAGCATATCCAAGGGTGGAGCATCCTGTGGAGGGGCTTCTTGATCCTCTATACCAATGACTTATTTCCCTCTATCTTGAGGTGTTTCCCTAGGAGGTAGAACCTTGCCACTACTGAGGTTGACTTTGATGATCTCTTGCGGCAGGGTAATAGAAGGTTCTACCTACACATCAGGTTCACATATAACTTCTTCTATGAGACCCTCAAAATCAAATGATTCTAAGTCTATCTCAAGAGGTGAACTTGTAGTATTCAGAGTAGGAAAGTCTAACTCTGAATCAAAAAAAGGAAGATCAGAATTATTATAGTTATTTTGACTTGAAGAGTTATCATTATGAATAGAAGAAGACAACCCATCATAAGGGATAAAGATGTAATTTAAACTAGATTTATTCTTCAATTTCTTGGATTTATTTGGAGGTACAAAGTAGAAATCAAGTAAAGTGAGTGGGGTAAGGGATTTGATGCCCTTATCTGTCGATACAAGAGTTCTACTAGTAGAAGAAGAAGAACTAGTTAAAGTGGAGGAAGATGCCGGTGTGGAAGATGTAACTATAGGCTGGAGGCTAGACTTAGTTAGTGATTTCGCTAATGGCTTATCTCAGGCCGACACATGCTGCTATTGCTACTGCTGCTGGTGAGCTCCCCCTTTCTTCGAGTTGGCACTGGAAACTTGCAAACCTTCCTTGATGTTGGAGGTTTGAGTTGACTCAAGCACCTGTGAGGAAAGTTTCTTGATCTTATGGATGATCTTCTTAGAGGTTTTGGATAAAGAAATATCCCAACCTTCTTTAGTTTTGGAAGGATCACATGTATCCCCAAGGATTACTCTGATGGAACTGGATGGTTGTTCCACAAGGTATTCCTTTGGGATAACTACAGCACCGGTCTTGAAGCTATGTTCAAGCTAGTCCTTAAATGTGAAGCAATTCTCCAAAACATGGCCTATACGTAGGGCAAAAGTTAGATCATGTCTTCCTCTCTCTAGGTTGTGGTTGAAAATCGGCTTCTTTAAGAGATTCTTAAAGATCTTTCTGATTACTTCCCTCTTAAATGAATAAGGTTTTTTAAGCTTATCTAAAAGAGTAGGTCGACCATAGCTACCTGGCAGTGGGTATGTGTGTCGTTGCTACTGGTGGTATAGCTGAGGAGGCAGCGATGCTGGCCGTAGAGGCTGCTGTGGAGGCCAGTAGGGTTGCCTCGATGGTGGTAAAGGAGGTGGAGGTTGCTGAGGTCATGGTCTCTCAGACTGATCTCCAGCTAGCTCCTTTCCTTTATCTACTATCACTACTCTGCTTCTCATAAACCTTCTGTGGCTTTGCTTTAGGCAATTGGTCTTGAAAAGGCAACTATTTGGCCTTTCCTTGTAGACTAGCCACCTTATTGATTAGCTTCTCAAATATTTTTATAATGAAGCCCTTAAGCATGAAGGCGATCAGGCCATGGATATTCTTTAGAAGAATCTCAATGGCATGCTACTTAGATAGTTACAAATCACATTTCATACTCAAGCTACGTCATCGGAGATTATAATCAACAAGGGACTCACCTTGGTGCTATTGTGCTACAACGAGATCACCTACAGTAATCCTTTGTTGAGCTCCAGCAAACCTCTTGAAAAAGAGTTTCTCTAACTCAAATGTCTTTATTGAACCATTGCTTTAGCATACCAATCAAAAGAAATCCTACTAGGTACTAACGAAGAGGTGGAATAGGCATCAGCCACCGATTGCAACAATTGAAGTGTGCTATATGCAGCCTTAGGTTACCACTACCATCAAAACTTTTGAAGGAAGGTGACATGAAACCCTTGGGATATTGGATTGAATTGAATTCTTCTGGGTAGGGTCTACCCTTTGGAACCAATGATCCTCCCCGGGCTTGAGCCAATGCTTCCTTCACTTGCTGGTCAACCATGGATATGATGTCTTTTTTGTATGGAGGTACTTTCCACTACCTTCTTATACATGCTACTGATACCTTGCTCAATGGGAGGTAAGGTCTTGGCTGGGTCCAAGACATGCACTAACTCTGGCTGACTAATGTCGAATGTAGTAGGATGAACTACTAGGGCTTATTTTGGAAGTATTGAAACTACTGCTTACAAGTCCTCAAGCTATCGTGCCATCCTATCTATCTACTCATCTTTTTGTTTCAACTAATATCAAAGGTGTTGGGCTGATTGGGTTGTGTCTTCCTGATCAACCTCATCACCTTCCATGGACTGCTGCTCCATGAGGAGAGATCCTTTGGTATATACCATACAAACTCTAGCTGAGTCTCCCAACAAGTCATTTTCATTAGGATCAAAGATGACCTTCTCCTCATCTGGCCAATTATAACCTAGAATCTCCTTCTTCTCTACAAGCTAATGTGCTACTATTTCCTTGAGAGAATGAACAATCTGAATGAGAACAAATGATCTTGATTATTTGGTGTGATCCTTTGTCATGCAGAGAGGCACCGACCCACTTTTATTTATTGGAGAGTCAATCCTATGAGGTTTAACACTGAGACACACTCGTCACTACCTGATGACATTCCTATGAGAATTATTAAATGAGGGTGATTAAAAATTATGTGGAAAATATCTTATTATGTGCATTTTTTGAAAGAGTACTTTTTCAAAATCAAGGTTCTTATGAAAAATTTATCTTTTCTTTATTATTTTAAAATGAACCTTTTTCTTTATCATAAAAATGATAAGGAGAAAGTCTTTAAATATTTTCTTTTTAATTTTACCCATTGGAGAACTCAATGGGGATTTTAAGACCAACACAGGGTGAGGTCCTAAAACCTAAAGATATTGGCTAACTCAACTTAAGAATAAAATAAGCTAAGTGCCAACAGAAAGAAAGACAGTCTTAGATTCATACCAAAGTACAAACCCATTATTGATACTTGAACACAATGATCATTTACCAAAGATGGAGAGAGGAACCATCCCAGTGAGTCACCAAAAAAATCATGGAAAATATTCTTCTTTACATATTTCTGCCTTCATCTATCCCATTCCCTTTCAAAAAGGAAGGATAAATGAAAATTGAAATATATAAAAATATATATTACCCCTTGATGGGGTAACACATAGATCCACAGATGTTCTTATTAAGGTGATCGGGTACGACATTGAGGAGAGGTGTACTATCTCGAGAGATAGAAGTCACCAACCTACAATGGACCTAATCACTAGAATAAGGACTCCTAAGGATAGTGGGTTTGCTTATGTACCAAAGATTCTTCCCCTACTTTACATGGAAAAGTAAAGTAGAGTTTATTTATAATTGGGTTCTTTAAGTTCCCTACAGGGGCAAGCCCCCATTGTTAATTACATCCTAAGGGATGGGATCGCTTAGGAATACTCTCGATTAAGGTAAATGAGCATTATCTCCAAAGATTTCAATCGGTAGGACTATCAATTGATTAATTTATTTTGGAAGATTAAATGAGATTGATCAAAGAGAGGGAGTTATTATCGAAGCCAAGAGATGATAAGTAGGAGATGCCCATGATGCTAGGAAACCTAGCGAGCATCTCAAACTATCCTATAGTTGGGCTTTACATTTTTGAAATTTAGGAATTATTATTTCTTAACACAAGATTAAGGAAAATGCCTAAGAGTTGAGGAATTATGCTTATGGTCCCCAAAGGGGTGAAGGAACCTCAAACCCTAAATCTAAGGAGCTTGACAAGGGCCGAAAGCATAACCTAAATCTAAGGCAAAAATGGGTATTTGGTTTGCCTCCACAAGAGAGGACAAACCACCCGACAGCTTGGACTTCCAGCCGCCTAGGGGTGGCTGCCAACTAACTCCTCCAACAATTTTAAATACATGTAGGCCAGTCATTAGGCTTAATGCAAGATAACTAGGTTGTTGTTTATTTAGAAAGAGACTAAGTCTTTAAACTCACTCCCTAAAGTGACTAGATCATGTAAAGGTGCAATTCAGATTTCATTTTAATTTTACTTTTGGAAAATTATTTTGACTCGGGCTAACATGATTCATATGCCAAATGCATGAGAAATAAGTTTATTGGCCAAAAGCAGTGAGAAGAGAGGAGGTGTATTTTCACCATGGATCTCAAAGGTCAAGCCAAGTTTCTCTGGCAAAGGTGGAAGCCCTCCAATAAAGAGTGAAAACAATATGCATTTGTTCATGATGTTATAAAAGAAGTACTCATCCAGCTAAGGGGTTGTTAATTCTTTTATCTTGATTTTAGCCTAAGCTTTAGGTGAGGTTATGAGTTCTTTATTTTTAGTTTTGAGTTGTTAGATTTGGTAGAAGATTTATTTTCCCTAAGAGCCTAATCCACATTAGCCATACATAAAGCAAGAAGAAACTAGGAAAAGGATGCCACTTAATACACAAGCTAAACAAATCAATAATCAATTTATAAAGCTAATCGCAAAAGAATAAGAGGCCATTGTGGTCAGGTACCACAGCAGAAACCCAAAAATAATTTGGGTAGCTGAGCTCTACCTTTATACAACCTATATTATAAATGAATTACATACAATTAAGCAAGGAACTCATTGTTATGGGGGTCTTCATGCTTCATTTCTTCATTCTTCTTTTCCTTTTTATTCTTCTTTTCTTCTTTCTTCTTTGGTTCCTTCTTCTTTGGTTCCTTCTTCTGGATGGTTGAAAGGTGGATGCTCCAAAGGCTTCGCATGATGCATAATATGAGATATTAAGACCATTGTTCATCCTAATCCCCATAACAATCACTCCAAAATCCTAATTACAAAATTTACATGAAAAGGAAACACAAATCTAGCTAACACCTGCAAAATAAAGGTTAATTAAAAAACCACCAAATCCCAAGCATGTATATTGGACTTATCACCCCACACATGGGTGACAAATTCCACCTGGCCTATTGGATTATGCTTAGGTGTATAAGCACCTACACAACAAAAAGCATTTATATTTTTATTTATTACAGCGCCTCTTAGGCATAATCCTCTGCAAAAAATAATGGTTAGACTAAGATCGTCTTAACATTCATTCTACACATACATCCTAACATCCAGATTAAAACATATATCACAAAACAAAAGTAAGCATCAAACCATGTACCTAACCTAAAGCTAAAAGTGGTGACTAAGCCTAATGTGTGTGCTTTGGAAGTTTGTGTGGTATGCTTAGCTATGGCTTTAAGTTAGAATTTTCTAAGTGTGAAGCATGTTCAACTTAGAGGAAGGTTTCATTCAAGTGATTAAGTTATTTTGGGTTGATTTTATTTCATGTTTTGATTAGGTTCAAGTGAATCCTACAATTAATTACTAAGTTATGAAGAGAGGGAAAGAGAAGAGAACTTCTCTTTCCTCCCAAACCTAAGTAATTTCTAAGGTAGATTGATATTTTGATTTTTGTTTAGTGAATGTTTTAATTAAGTGTTTTAATTAATCCTAAGTTTAGATAAACTCTAAACAAACCTATTTAAAAAGAAATGCATTTTAAGATTAAGTAAAATGAACTAAATTCACAAAAAATATACATCACTTCACTTCTTTCCCAACATGTCTAACATACTTATGAATGTTTCCTAAGCATATCTATACATACAAATGAGAATGTTTAACACACTTTATGATGCATGCTAAGCAATTCAGTTAAGAGAATTTGAAAGTTTATGATGCATGATTTTCATTAAGTAGCAAAAGGGTTTCTTATATCCAACTTTCACATGCATACATGAATGTATGAAAGGCATAAGTGAGTATGACGCCATTGTTAACCGAGGTGTAAGGTACAAGATATACTTAGGGCTACTTAAAATCAGTAACCTCAAGGTTATCCAGACTAATATACCACTTTCCTTCAATACAAGCATGTGTACAAAAAAAATGAATGGAAAAGAAAGAATGCAAAAGTTGGTGTTAGTTGATTTATTTTTGTTTATGCAATTTATATGTGCAAGCATAGGTATCCTTCTTAAGTGATAGTATAAGAATGAATAGGATATAGAATTAGGCAAGTGTTAGGTTCTTTTCAAATGAACCATACACCTTGCCAAATCCTATTCAAAACTATACTAAAAGAGAAGAGAAGGAAGACCTACATTAAGCACATCTTTATATTTTACTCACATGCAAACTTATAATTAAGATATAAGTAACACACTTTTAAGTTTTGATAATTGATTCATATATTTTGAAAATAATTTGAATTTAATAGCGATAATAGTCACTCATATTTTTTACTTTAGCCAACACATGCAATTTTGACATAAAGGAAACATTTTCATTTTAAATTTGATTTTGGAAAAGCATGGATGCATGAAACCACATGACATACATATTTAACATGTTGGGGAAGAACTAAAGTAATGAAAGCATGTAAACACATTCACTTCAATTATATCCTAAAGGCAATCTTGTGAAATAAGAAATCTTAAAGTAAATCAAAGTTTATTTAGTACTATTTTTATTTGATTTTGAATTTGACTTAATTTTGAAAATGTGAGTTGAGTTTGCTATTTCTAACCCATTCCCACATGTGTTTGACATTTTTGTTTAATTTTTATATGATTAGATTCATTTTAGATTTTGATTAGGTTAAGGCATGAATTAAACATGTTAATTAATCCTTACCTATACCACCTTAGCATAGTTAACCAAATAATTATGAGCTAATGAGATGACATAAAACCTCACAATGAATTTAAATTTGTAATGCACCTAGGACGAAAAGGGCCTAATGTAATTTGGCTAATGATTAATGGTTAATTAAGCTAAGGGGTTTAACTTAAGTAATTTCAAAACAGCCCTCACACATATGAGTTGAGTTTTGATTTACTTAATGGAACTTAGGCTCTTGAACACCTAATCATTTACCCAAAGTAGATTAATTAGGTTTTGGAAGGTTTTAGAATTTTAAGAAATTAATTAAGAGTGTAATTAATGAATTATCCTTTAATTAAGAGAGGATTAAGAGAAAAAAGGGGGTTTAGGGAATAGCTTAGGGGAAATGCCCAAAATTATTCCCAAAACCTCTTATTCACTGAATCAGACCTTAATCAACTTCAATGAGGGATTAAAACACTAATCAAACCCTTAATTATCCAAAATTAAATAAAGGGGGTAATTAGGAAATGAGTTAGAAATTCCCTTAATTAAGCCACCAATAAATCCCAAGAAAATTAGGGGAGGCAAAAGTCATCCCCCAAAATATACTCAAGAAGTTTGAAATTAATTAGTGGATTAATCAAGGAGTAATTAGCAAATTATTATTTCCACTAAAATCCAAAATCAGAGAAAGATACAATTCAAAATCTATTAAAACCAATTTTATAATATTCTATATTGAATTATCTTTTAGGGGAAATTTACCATATAATTTTTTGATATTTCTTTAGAGAGATATGACTTTTTGAAATTTAGAGCATTAATTAGAATTAATAAACACTAATTAATCCCTTAATCCAATCGGCGCCATGACTCGGATGCACTTTCCATGCATCGGCTGGTAACTTAAATGTCACATCATAGAGCCATGTGGTGGGTGCTACTGCTTTTTATATCCACTCGATCAAGGATCGAATTTAATGAGGTCTTAAAGGATAAAATCAGATATAAAATGTGCGTTTAATCTCGATCGTCCATCCAAAATGTGTGGATGTAAGGCCAGAGAACTATCCTTGCCAAAACCTGTGATCCATGGGGACCGTCCATGTTCTAGGCTTTGATCTGAGTTCAATTGAGTTTAGATTGGTATGAATCTTTGCACACACCATCTAATCCTAATCATAATCACATCTAATGGTTGAAATCTCATGCCATTAAAATTTATTTCATAAAGGACCAACACACATTGAGTTTCATGATCAAAAAATGTCTAACCTCAGGTGATCACTGGTGATTTGTGTACCACTCTCCATTGGGTCTAATTGATCTATTGGAGGTATTAAGTATGTATGAAGGATTATTCCCCTAGTTTGACCAAACTTTGTTCAATGGCTAAGGTAGAATGGTCATTTTATAGTTTTGAATTTGGATATGTTGGGTATGTTGAGAAAATAGGTTTGGCCAAGTTTCTTTAGATTTGGAGTTCATCAGGTATGGTTTGGCTCATGTTCACCCATTTAGGTCAAAATGGGTTCAAAATGGGTCAACTTAGGTCAAGTCGACCAATTGATCAAATTGGGTCAAACCAAGGGTTGGGTCAAGTTCATATGACCATTTGAAATGTTTTGTTAGCTTTGGTTTTATTCAATTTGGTTTAGGTTTGAATTTGGTTCATATGACTTCATTTAGGTCAAATCAATCAAGTTGACCAATTTGACCCATTTGACCTATTTGGAGCTTAGGCATGGTGGGTTTAGGTTTGGTTAGTCATGAAGTGGATTGCTATCTTTGATTCTAATTAATTTTGGTTAAGTTTGAATTTGGCTCAAATTGACCTTTTAGGTCAAGTTGGCTTCAAGGTGATTGGGCTAAGTTGGGTCATTCCATTTATTGAGTCTTTGGTCAAGTTCAACAAGTGATTTGGAATGAAACCCATTGGTTTCAATCAATTTGTCTTAGATCAAGTTTGACATATTTTGACTTTTTTAAGTCAAGTTGGGTCAACTTAGGTCAAGTGGCCAATTAGGCTAGGTTAGGCTTAAATGTTGACACGGTCAAGTTCAACCATTGGTCGAATGAACTTAGATCAATGGTTTCAATCAATTTAACCTATGGTGATTTTTGCTATATTAGGTTTCATTTTGGCTAAGTGTTCACTTGGTTAGCCCTTAAGTTTGACTTGGTTTGACCCAATTTGGGTGATTGATCATCTCATGATGATTGTGATCGATGAGAGGCATAGGTGAGTTTGATTCTATCCAATTTGGTTAGGATTAGAATTTGGCTCATAAGGGTACTTTAGGTCACTTTGGGTCAAGTGAGCCTAAGTGGGTCAAATGGCTTGATCAAAGCTTTATTTGAGTTTGATTGAACTTGTATATGGACTTATGATTGAAATATAACCATTTGTAAGTGGTTTGAAGTCAAATGGGTTTTGATTCATTTGACAATTTCATATTCAAAGGAAGAATATGAATGGACTTGGCTTGATTTTTGAATTGAGTTTTGATTTAGTGATTGAAGTTTGTATTTATATTTGGATTCATGATTGTAAGATTGATTGAATCATGAAGGAAGATCAAGAGTTTGGCTTGATTTGAAATTGATTTTGGATAAGTCCTTTAAGAGGGAATTTAAAGGACTTAGGAAATTTTGGAGTAGGGATTTGAATTTTGGATTTAGATTTGATTGATTTATATTTATATTTATATATGTGAATATAAATGAGGATATAAATGAGTTATGAGAAAATTTCAAAGATTTGATTTGATTTGATCATGATTTAGGCTAAGTCTTTAAGAGGAAGTTTAAAGGACTTAGGAAATTTTGGAGTTTTGGATTTGATTTTTGAGTTTAGTTTGATTTATATTTCATTTATATATGTGAATATAAATGAGAATATAAATGAGTTGTGAAAAATTTCATGAGTTTGAATTGATTTGATCATGATTTTGGATAAGTCCTTTAAGAGGGAATTTAAAGGACTTAGGAAATTTTGGAGTAGGGATTTGAATTTTGGATTTAGATTTGATTGGTTTATATTTATATTTCATTTATATATGTGAATATATGAGAAAATTTCATGAATTTGGAATGATTTGATCATGATCTAGGCTAAGCCTTTAAGAGGGAATTAAAGACCTAGAAGATTTTGGAGTTTGAAATTTCATTCATGGGTTTCATCATGGATTTCAATGGACTTCAATCATGGATTTCAATCATGGACTTCAATTATGGATTTCAATCATGGATTTCAATCATGTGGCATTGATTTGAGTTTGGAGAAAATCAAATGAGATTGATTTGGAGTTTGACTTGAAGGAAGGAGGGTGAGGAATGGTTCAAGCAAGGGGTAGGCAAATTTTCCTAACACCCCTAAGGCATGACCTATTCCTATGGCTAACTCTTCTAAGTCTCTAGGGCTAGGTTGAGTGTCCACCTATTCACTAGATGTGTCTTAAGACTAAGGAACTCTTAAAGTCTAAGAGAAGCCCTATGTCTAAGATGGAAGGGTTGAGAGCTCATTCTAAAAATGAGGTCAACAATAGTTTATATAATTGTTTGATGTTATGTTTACATTGTGCATTAGTACAACATGCTTTTCATAGTTTTTAAATGATTGATTTTTAATGTGTGCTTAGATACAATTAGGCTCTTAGGATAAAATAACTTTTCTACCCAACTAATCACTCATAACTAAATTTTAAACAACTCATAACCTCATCATAAAGCCTAAGGCATAAATAACATAATTAAAAGATTTAGCAACCCCTTAGCTATATGGTTGTATGTTTCACATCATGCATGCATATTCTTTCTCTCTTGAACATGAAGGATCTCCATCTTTGCATGATAAAGGAATGTTTAACCTATGAGGCATCCCTTGTGGTGGAGAACACCTTCTTCTACCAGATTTGACTCATAACCTATTTCATCATGCATTTAGGCATAAGAAATCTTAAAGCCTCTGTCAAAATGGTCTGCCTAAAATGAAATAAAATTTGAAAAGATTTTGCATCTATATATTAAGTCATATGCTCATACCACTTATACTCTAGTCTCTTAGGGAGTGTGTTTAGGACTTTAGTCTCTTTCTAATTAAATAACTACCCTAGCTATCTTGCAATTCATAATCGACTACATGATTTTAAAATCATAGAGTTTGTTGATGGCCACCTGTGCGCTATAAGTCTAGAAGTTGGACAATTTATTCTCTCTTGTGGAGGTAAACCCTTATGTCTACCTGTCACTTAGATTAAGGTCATGCTTTAGCTCATACTAAAGCTCTATAGAGTTAGGATCCAAGGTAGCTATTTCATTTAGGCTATGAGCATAAATCCTCACCTCTTGGGCATTCCCACAACCTTGTGTTGGTGGATTTTAAGCCCTAGTAATCTAATTAAATTTCAACTCAAAATATATAATTCTCATCAGCTTCAAAATTATAAAGCCCAACTATAGGATAGATTGGAATGCTCACTATGCTTCCTAGTATCATTAACATTTCCTACTTATTTCATTTGGATTCCAAAATAAGTCTTCTCCTTGAACTTTCCCAATTGAATTTTCAAATACAACCAATCTTTTGATAGTCTAACCTTGAAATCTTTGGAGATGATAATTATCTACTTTAATCAAGAGTATTCTTAAGAAATTTCATTTCCTAAGATGTAATTAACTATGAAGGCTTGCCTCCATAGGAAACTTAAGAACTTTAATAGAAACCTACTTTATTCATCAATATAAAGTGTGGAAAAAATCTCTCATACATTTGAAGACCCATCATGCCTTGAGTCTTTATTATGTGATTAGGTCATTGGTGATGCCTCTATCTTTGAGATAGTATATCATACCTCAATGTTTTCACCTCAAAAGTACCTCACCCTATACATCCAAAAATAAACACCATAAGGCCCTCTCTTGTTCATTGAATCCTCTCAACATCATCCTTTCTTTTGGAGTTTGAGATGTCATCCTCAAGCAAGTAAAGATTCTTAGACTCATAATATTGACTGATACACCTTGGTCAACCAAAACTCTGGATAGCTTGTATCAGCCAACATCCACTGTAATGTAAAAAGGTGGTTGTTGTGCTCAGTCATCCCTAGGTGTAAGTCTTCATCGCTGAATGTAACTCCTAAGATGTCCTTTGAGTGGAATGCTTCCTCTTTAGTAGTGTTGAGCTAAGCATATCTCTAGATCAAGTAAGGCCTTGATTAGAGATTCCCTCATCTCTTTGGATAAGACAAGGGCATATGCTTAACTCAGAAACTTTCTAAGGTGAGCTAGACATTGTAATCAAATCCGCTTGGTCCTCCACAAGCATATCCATGGGTGGAGCATCCTATGAAGGGGCTATCTGCTCACTAGAACCAATGACTTGCTTACCTTTATCCTGAAGTGCTACCCTAGGAGATAGAACTTTGCCACTTCCTAGGTTGACTTAAGTGACTCCTTGGAATGATGAGCTTGTGGAAAGTTCTATCTTCTCATCGGTCATACCTACAACTTCTCCTATGGGATCCTCAAAGTCAATTGACTCCAAGTCAATCTCAAGAGGTGAACCATATTGATTCAGAGAAGGATAGTCTGACTCTAAATCAGAAAGGAAAGGATCGAAACTACTAGAGCAATTATTTTTATTTAGATTCAGAGTGCGTTCAATTGGAATAAAATTAAGACCACCGTAAGTAGACAATATATAAGTAGAATCAACTTTCTTTCATTTATTTCGGTGGAGGTACATGATATAAAAAGCAAATTAAGGAGATTTAGTGCCTTTATCCAGATTATAATGCCCCATCGATAGAAGAGAAGTTATAAGAAGCTACAAAGTGGAGAGTGGTATTCATGGTGGCTACACTAGTGGACTATCCTGGGCAAGTATGGTGAGCTGCTGTTACTGTTGGGCTATTACCCTCCCCGAGTTATCCTTTGCAACAAGCAAACCTTCTTTGGTGTTGGAGGTTTGAGCTACATCAAGCACCCAAAAGGAAAACTTCTTGATCTTAGAAATGGTCTTCGTGGAGGTTCGAGATAGAGAGATATCCTAACCTTCTTTGGTCTTAAGAGGATCCCAAGTATCCCCAAGGATTACTCTAACATAACTGATGGTTGTTCTAATAAGTATTCCATATGGATAACTATGTCTCCCAACTTGTAGCTGCACTTAAGCTAATCCTTAAAGTTATACAATCCTCTAAGACATGATCTAACATGGGTGGTAAGGGCATAGCTATGATCATCACTCTTGCCCACTTCCCCTGGCCTCTTAGGCTTTGGTAACTGAAAGTCAGGTTGCTTTAAGATATTCTTAAAGATTTTCCTAGCTACCTCCCTCTTGAATGAATATGGCTTATTCAATCTATCGACAAGAGTAGGTGGAAAGTTGCTACCGGCGATGGATATGCATATCTCTATTGGGTAGGTTGTCGAGGTGGTGGAAATGGTCATTGTGGCGCCTGCGGTGGCCGGTATGATGGTTGAAGTGGTAGAAGAGGAGGTGACAAAGCGCTAAGCTGTAGTCTCTCATACCAACTCGGTTGGTCGCTTCCTCCATCCCACAACTATCCCTGGCTTCTTCTCAAACACCTTGTGCAGCTTGGGCCTAGATGATTGGTCGAGAAAGGGAAACTATTTGACTTCCTCTTGTAGGCTAGCCTTCATGTTTATTAATGTTTTGAATGTTTTGATGGTAATGCCCTTAAGCATGAAGATGGCCGGGCCATGGATATTCTTGAGAAGAATCTTAATGGCATGGGACGTGGTTCACATTTCATGCTCGTTGACCCGAGAATGTAATCAACAAGGGACTCGTTGAGTTTCTATTTCTACAATGAGGTCACATAATCACCCTGTTGAGCTCCAACAAACCTCTTGATGAAGAGGGCTCCAACTCAAAGAAAGACTTCACAACTGTGGCTGTACCAATCAAATGCAACACACATCGCTAACTAAAAGGCAAGAGGAGTGTGTCACCGTTGTAATAGCCAAATCTAAAGTTTGCAATGTGTTATCGTGGGTTTCCACTGCCATCAAAGATCTTGAAGGATGGTGGAACAAAACCCTAAATAAAAACCTAAAAATAAAACCTAAAAAAAATAAAAAATAAAACCTAAACCCTAAACTAAAAAAAAAACCTAAACCTAAAATAAATGAAATAAAATAAACATAAACCTAAACTAAAATAAACTAAACTAAAATAAATAAAACCTAAACCTAAACCTAAAATAAACTAAACCTAAACCCTAAACTAAATAAAATAAAATTAACTAAAAAAACCTAAACCTAAACTAAAAAAAACCTAAAAAAAAACTTAAAATAAAAACCTAAAACCTTAACCTAAAAATAAAATAAAACCTAAACCTAAACCTAAAAATAAAAAATAAAACTTAAACCTAAAAAATAAAAATTAAACTAAACTAAAAAATAAACATAAACCTAAACATAAACCTAAAAAATAAACTAAAATAAAAAACCTAAACTAAAATAAATAAACCTAAAATAAATAAACTAAACTAAATAAAAATAAAATTTAAACCTAAATAAAATAAATTAAAATAAATAATAAATAAACAAAATTTACCTAAACCTATTGGTTTACTTAATTTTAAAAAAAACCCTAAATCATATACCCTAAATCTTAAATCCTAAACCCTAAACCCTAAAAAACACTAAACCCTAAACCCTAAGCTAACCCTAAACCCTAAACCTTAGACCCTAAACCCTAAATACCCTAAACCCTAAAGCCTAAACACTAAACCCTAAACCCTAAATCCTAAACCCAAACCCTAAACCCTATACCCTAAAATCCTAAAATTTAAAACCCTAAACCCTAAACCCTAAACCCTAAGAACCTAAAAACCTAAACCTAAACTAAATAAAACCTAAAAATAAAATAAATAAAAAATAAACATAAATAAATTAAAAAATAAAATAAAATAAAAACCTAAAAATAAAATAAAATAAAATAATAAAAAAGAAACTAAATTAACATAAATAATAACCTAAACTAAACTAAAAAAATAAAATAAACCTAAGAATAAAAAACTTAAATAAAATTAACATAAAATAAACCTAAAAAATAAACTAAAAAAAAAACAAACTTAAAAATAAAACCTGAAAATAAATAAAAATAAATCTTAAACCTAAACTAAAAAAACATAAACCTAAAATAAAAAATAAAATAAACAAATAAATAAATAAACCTAAAGTAAAATTAACTAAACTAAAATCAATAAAACCTAAACCTAGACTTAAAATAAACTAAACATAAACCTAAACCTAAACTAAATAAAATAAAATAAACTAAAAATAAACCTAAACCTAAACTAAAAAATAAAACCTAAAAATAAAACCTAAAATAAAAACCTAAAACCTAAACCTAAAAAAACAAAATAAAAACATAAACCTAAACCTAAAAATAAAATAAAACTTAAACCTAAAAATAAAATAAAAATAAAACTAAACTAAAATAAACCTAAACCTAAACCTAAAAAATAAACTAAAATAAAAAAAACCTAAACTAAAATAAATAAACCTAAAATAAACAAACTAAACTAAATAAAATAAAAAATAAACTTAATTAAAATAAAAATAAAATAAACTAAAATAAATAAATAAACTAAGTAAACTATAAACCAAAATCTACCATTTACTTAATTAAAACCTAAACCCTAAATACCCTATACCCTAAACCCTAAAGCTAACCTAAACCCTAAACCCTAAACCTACAACACTAAACCTACAACAAACTAAACCCTAAACCAAAACCCTAAACCCTAAACCCTAAACCTAACCCTAAACTTTTAAACCATAAACCCTAAAACTAACCCTAAATCCTAAACCCTAAACCCTAAACTAAACCTAAACTAAAACCTAACCTAAACCCTAATCCTAAACCCTAAACCTAAACCTAAAGTAACTAAATAAATTAAAAAAGAAACCTAAACTCTAAGATGTAATACACCCAAACCTAAACCAAAACCCTAAGAATGGTAGCCTTGATGATGAACATCCATCAACTGCGGGCCCAGATCTATGGGGAGGCAAGGAGTAGGCAATAATTATATGGTGGTGGGATCTGAGCTGATATGGAGATGGTGGTGAGTTGTGGTGGTTATGAAGCCGTGAGGACATCGGAGGTTACAACCGGTGGTGGCTGAGGGAGAGATCAGAGGATACATCACACTCGAGAGGTCGAGGTGGTTCGATGGGAACTCAAGAAATTGAAGAATGATCCGATCCTTGGAATGTCTTTATAGTAGAGACGATTCTACTTATCTAGGGTTTTCGATTTGCTCTATGCGTGCGCATTTTTGATCTATGTCATCGTTTGTGTCTTAGAAAACTTGGTGTGTTACTTGGTTGATGAAATAAAAAAGAGATAATATTGAATCAAAATTTAATATATGTTAAAAAAACCAAAAAAACAAAATCATAAACTAAAACCTGAACCCTAAACCCTAAAAATAAAAATAAAAAATCCCTTACCCTAAACTGAAAAACTAACCCTAAACCCAAAACCTATAACCCTAAACCCTAAACCACCTAAAACTTAAACCTAAAACCTAAACTCTAAACCCTAAACCTAAACTCCTAAAACCCTAAACCTAAACCTAAACCCCAAACCCTAAAACTAAAAAAAAACCATAAATCATAAACCATAAACCCTAAACTTAATCAGAAAACCCCACATCCCTAAACTCTAACCCTAAACCCCAAACCTTAAACCGTAAACCATAAACCCTAATCTACTAAACCTAAAACCTAAAACCTAAACCTAAAAAATAAAACCTAAAAAATAAAATAAATAAAAACCTAAACCTAAATAAAATAAAATAAAAGCCTAAACTAAAACTAAATCTAAACCTATAAATAAAATAAATAAAACTAAAACTAAACTAAAATAAAATAAATAAATACTAAACTAAACTAAAAAATAAAAAACTAAATAAAATAAAAACTAATAAATAAACATAAACCTAAACCTTACACCAAAAAAAAATCTAAACCTAAAATAAACAAAAATAAAATAAACCTAAACCTAAACTAAAATAAAACTAAACCTAAACTCTAAACTAAATAAAATAAAATAAACTAAAACAAACCTAAACCTAAACTTAAAAAATAAAACCTAAAAGTAAACCTAAAATAAAACCTAAAACCTAAACCTAAAAAAAATAAAATAAAATAAACCTAAACCTAAAATAAAAATAAAAAATAAAACCTAAACCTAAAAAAAAAAATAAAAAAAACAAAATTTAAAAATAAACATAAACCTAAACTTAATCCTAAAAATATAAACTAAAATAAAAAACCTAAACTAAAATAATAAACATAAAATAAACAAAATAAAATAAATAAATAAATAATTTAAACCTACCAGTTTACTTACTTTAAAACTAAACCTAAACTAAAACTTGAACCCTAAACCTAAACCTTAAACCCTAAACCCTAAACCCTAAATACTAAAAATAAAAAAAATAAAATAATTTATAAAAATAAAAAAATATCCATTGCCCTAAACCCTAAACCATAAACAACTTAAACCTAAACCTAAACCCTAAACTAAACCTAAATCCCAAAATAATAAAACTAAAACCAAACTTAAACTAAACTAAACTCTAAACTTAAAATCTTAAATCCTAAACCTAAAACCTAAACCCTAAACTCTAAAACTACATCTAAAACAAACTAAAACCTACATCCTAAGCTAAACACTAAAACCCCAAACCCTAAACCTAAACTAAGTTTAAACCTAAAATAAATAACTAAACTAAATAAACCTAAACCTAAATTAAATAAAAATAAACTAAATAAACTAAATTAAATTAAACCTAAATAAATTGAAACAAATAAACTAAACCTAAACCTAAAACCTAAATAAACTAAACTAAACTAAATAAAATAAATAAATACCTAAACCTAAACCTAAATAAACTAAAATCTAAACTAAATAAACTAAACCTAAACCTAAACCTAAACCTAAATAAACCTAAACCTAAACCTAAACCTAAAACCTAAACCTAAACCTAAACCTAAACCAAAAAATAAACCTAAAGCTAAAACCTAAACCTAAACTAAACCTAAAAAACTAAACCTAAACTAAATAAAACCTAAACCTAAATGAAAACCTAAACTAAAAAACCTAAAGCTAAACTAAACTAAACCTAAATGTAAATAAAATAAACATAAATAAACCTAAACTAAATAAACTTAAACTAAAATGAACTAAACTATACCTAAAAACATAAATAAAACCTAAACCTAAATAAATCTAAACCTAAACTAAATAAAAATAAACCCAAAAAACCTAAAACTAAACCTAAAAAACCTAAACCTAAACTAAAAAACCTAAATAAACTAAAACCTAAACTAAACCAAAAATAAATAAACTAAATCCTAAACCTAAAACCTAAACCAAAAAATAAACCTAAATAAATAAAACTAAACCTAAACCTAAAACCTAAAAAATAAACCTAAATAAAAATAAACCTAAACCTAAACCAAAAAACCTAAAACTGAAACTAAACCTAAACCTGAACTTAAACCTAAAATAAACTAAACATAAAAAACCTAAACCAAACTAAAACTCCTAAACCATAAACCCTAAATCACAACCCTAAACCCCAAAAAAACCTCCTCTCCTTGCTGTTCTCACATTTCATTTTTCCGTCCCTGCCTTGCATTTTTTGGTGGTTTCTTCATCATTCTTGATTGATTTCTAGAGTTTTTCAATCTCGATGCGTGATGATGTGCCTTTTCTAAATATGCTAAATCTTGAACTTGGCTTACATCTCCCATTTTGGATGATCTAAATATGATTTTGTGGGATTCATTAACCCAATGCCATTCTGCTATTAAATTTTAAGGATGTACTTTTTGGTAAGAGCTCTACATCTTCTGACTATGTGACACTAATTTTGACTTCTTTTAAGGTATGTCATCATGGATCTTGATGTCAAAAGCTTGCAAAACCTTTCAATTTACTTTGATTTGCAAATTTACTCTATGGAAACCGAATTTGGACAAGTTCTAAGCTTTTTTTCATAACCTTAAACTTTTGGATGCTTTCTTTATTGACATGATCGATCCAAGACATACTTTCATTTAACTTACAAACAATTTTGATTATTCACGGGTTTTCTCATGTCGATTTTAATTTGTCTTTAATTGTAAAATGGGTTTGTTGAAGTGGTCTCCTTTTGAAAAGAGGAATCACCTATTATTGTATGGTTAGCTCTTCCAAATATGAGAATTTATGTTATGTTACCCACTAGGTTTTATTTGCTATCGGCTCTTTTGGTCCAAGAACTCCAAAATCAGCAATGAGATCTCGACTCTGTTGCTCAGATATATTGAACTTGACATATCTAAAAAACATCCTAAGGATGTTTGGATTGGATCTAAAAAGTTTGGCTATTTACAAAAGGTCAAATTTGAAAATTTTCTAGTTTTCTACTCTCATTGCAAATACATGGTCATGATAATTTAGAGTGTTTTGTTCTACACCTGCATCTTAAAAAGAAAATTTTGAATGATCCTAACTCTAAATTTGCTTCTGATAAAGTTAAAAAAATTATTTTTGTGCCTAAAAATAACTTAAATGTTATTATTAGGTCAGATTTTTTGAATCTTTTGATGTCCTTAATATTGCTAATTCGGCTTCTCATTCTGATCTTGGCAAAGGTACTAATAATGTTGAAAAAGATGTTTTGCCCAACAACCTTTCTTCACATGAGAACATGCCTATTTTGGCTAATTCCAAATTCAAAGAGGCTGAAAGAATGATGATTCACTCTCTAATGAGTCTATCCTTGCTTCTTTGTCGGTATTAATTGATGAGAAAGAGGATTTAAATGATAACTTGAATGATAACTTGAATGTGGCTGCAATTCTTGAGCAAAACACTAATTATGACTTTGGTATTTGTGCTTTGAATTGTATAACTTTTTAGTTTAGTTTAGATGATTTATTCAATAACCATCCTGACATGTACTTTAGAACTCTTGGTGGTATCCCTGTTTCTCATCTTAGCTTTGCTGATGATTTCATTATCTTTGTAATGCTTCCTTTCATCATCAAAAGACTTAAGAAATTTTAAATATTTTTGGTAGAGAAAGTGGTCTTTCTATTAATGAAAGCAAGAGTTGCTTCATTACATCCTCTAAAATTTCTAATAATAAAATCAATCATATCTTAAGAATCACTAACTTTAAACACCAACAACTCTTAAATATCTAGGTGCACCTTTTAAAGGTAAAAAAAGATCCCATCTTTTGAGAGCTTATCCAAAAAAATTTCTAATAAAATTGTGGGAATTTCACTTACTTTCTTTTGGTGTTACTTTGCTTAAGAGTACTCTTAATTTGATGCCTTTATATCTTATTCAAACCATTATCACTACTAATTCTATCTTAAATAGAATTGATCATCTCTTAATAAATTTTTCTAGGATCTAATAATTCATTAAAAGGATGCATTGGACTTCTTGGCATAAATGTTGTGGGCCCCTGGGTGAAGGTGGGCTTTGCAAATCTATTCTGAAGCTATTACGCCTTCTCACATAAACTCGGTGGAAATTTAGAAAAAAAATGGGCTAATTTTATGACTCGCTAAATACTAAGGGTAAGCACCCTCTTATCTATTCTTATAAAGTGGGTGACTCCCCACTTTGGAAAAGGCTTTGCTCCATTAAATGGGAGGCTAAATCCTTAATATCTTGGGGGTATACATTTAGGATCTTCTTAGCTTTGGCAAGACAACTGGATTGGTGGTGGTTCTATTGATTCTTTCTTAGCTACCCATTCGCTGCAAAAGTTAACTCATTTTGGCTTAATAACAAGTGGAATGATAGTAAACCAAATTTATTCCTATCTCTATTTTGGATAAATTTAGTGATATTCCTATCCTTTCCAACAAGGATCAAATTCTTTTAAAGCTATCTTATAATGGAGATTTTATTCTTAAAGGCTTGGAATTATATTAGAGAAGCTCATACTTCTTCTAATGTATTTATTAAACTTTGGAATAATATCATCCATCTATCTTATTCTTATCCTACTTGGATAATTCTAAAAAACTTCATTCTATTGATTCTTTGCTCGGATAAAGGTTTTCATTTGCCTTCCAAATGTTATTGTTGTTTTCATATCAAAATGTTAATCATGTTTTGTCAATGGTGTTATTGCCTCCAAATTATGGTTTTGGTATGATGATCTTTTCATACTAACCATTTCCATGGTTGTCTTTCTTTATATCAAGTTCTTGAAGCATGTTTCCAAAAAATTGTGAAAGGTCATATCAAAGTTTTAATTGCCATTACCCTTATTTGGTTCATATGGATGGATAGAAATGATGCTAAATATCGTATATTCCTATGAATCATAAAAGGATTATTTCTAGAACCAAAGAAAAAAATTCATGCATTATTTAATGCTAATTTAATTAGTAACACACAATTTAGTGGTTACAAATTTGTGGCCAAAAATTGGGTCTTACTACTTGGAGATCTCCTTCTCAGTAAAAAAAAATAGGATTATATATTGGATAAAACCTTATAATAATATTATTAAAAGTAAAACCAATGGCTCTGTCTCTCAGAATACATTTGGTTGTGGTGGAATTTTTAGGGATTTAGAGGTAATGTCATTTTTGCTTTTGCTTATCCTCTTAAAACTTATTCTATTATCTATGCTGAATTAATGGCTGTAAACAAAGCTATTGACATTTGTTTGCAAAATGGTTTCTTCAATATTTGGATTGAAGTTGATGCTCTCTTACTCATTGACATGCTGACTTCCACTAAGATGGGGAATGCAGATTTATTCTATCTTCGTAATCATACTAGAGCTCTCCTCTCTCAAGTATGCTTTAATATTTCTCACATTTGTGTGAAGGAAATGCCTGTAGATTATCTAATCTAAGTACTAAATTAAATGATCTCACTCTTTTGATCATCTTAATTTACCTAGACAATTGAGAGGCTTGTTAACTGGATAACACCGGATTACCTTATCTCAAAATTAATTTTGCTTTATAATTTTAGGTTTTCCATGCTTTTCTTGTGCACTTTCATTTTGTATTCCTTTGGTTTCACTCTTGTCTAGTTTCTACTGTAATACTTGGGACATCTCTTTAAGGTGGTGGCTGGTTACTCAGCTTTTTTTATTGGAGAGGTGTTCTCTTTGGTTGACTATTTCATGTAAGGATATCATTGTCAACATTTTCTTCATTGGATGCCTTGAACTTGTGATGGCATCCTTTGGTTATGCCTCTAACTTCTTTTGGTTTTTTTCCTTTATTAATTGGTCCTAGTTTTGCCTCGGTTTTGTTGTTTCCTTACTTATAGTTTTTTGGTCTATTTTTGGGTCTGGGTTCTATTGTTTGCTACTACACACTACCTAGATGTCTTGGGTGGCTATTATTTGATGGCTGCTATCGATCTTTTCACACTTGAGTTTGTACTATGCCTTTTGGTGGATTTTATTTTGGTTAGTTTTTGGTCTATTTTCCTACCCCTCCTGGGTGTTGGTTATGGTCCTCCGTGCGGGTTTTTATCTATTGGTGATTACCATTTGTTTCTTGGTTATTTCTGATGGGTTCCTATTGGTTGTCATATGCCTATCTTTCTCTGTGTTGGGATTGCCTCTCTTTAGGACTGGTTGTTTCCTTACCGGAGTTGCCTCATCTGTTGGTTTGTTAATTGGTCTGACTTATTTAGTTTGGTTTATTGGTTTTTTTTTGGTTTTCTTTCTGATCTACTTTTAGCTAGTATGGTTTCCCTTTTGCTGGATTTTCTTTGTTTTGGTTTTGGCCTTATGGTGGCTGCGTGCTGTTGTTTTCCTATGGCTATCTTACTGTCTTTGATGGAGGTATGGAGACTGACTTTTATTTGTCTTGTTTTCTTGGTTGACCGGTGGCTATTATTAGTATTGACCTTGTTCGATCTAGTTTGAATTCGGTTTTGTTGCTAGTTGTAGACTGATGTTTTATTTTTGGGCTGTTACTTGTGGTTGTCTGGTGACTCTGGTGAGTTTGTTTCCTATTTATGGTGTCTATGCTTTCTGAATGAAAACTTAGCAGCTGCTCTTCCATTTTTATTATGGTGGTTTTGTTGATGTTACTTCCTTTCAGGCTTGGTGGCCTTTAGTCAGCTGGGTGATATGTGGGACAGCTTTCTCTACTAGTTGATCTGCAGGTACTAGAGAACTATTGACTTCCACTCTTTGGCAGATTGCCTTCATCCAGGTAAGTGGGCTATGATGGATAGGATGATTTCCCTATTATCTTTTGGTTTGTAGTAGCATATGTGACTGTAACCCTTCTTTTGAAGTCTCTATGCTCACATTTGTGGTTTCCCTTGAAGACGCAGGTGACTGAGCCTGAGCCTTATTAAAAAATTTTCTCTTATATTGCTCTTTATTATGCTTGATTTTGTCTAGTTAATTCAATTTCTAATTGCTTGCAAGTTTCATTTTTAGGTTCTTTGTCGGTTTCACTGATATGGATTGTGCAACTCTCAAAATACCTCGACTCTAGTATTTGTATTTTCATCATGTTTCTTACTATTCTTATTTATTTTGTCTTTTACTTTTATTTAGTTACCTTGCTTTTTGTATTATATAGGAATTTTTCTCTAGGTTCAATGTGGCTTTGAGTTAAGAGAAATATCCCCTGTTAAGGACCTTCTACTCCTTTCTTTGTGACAATAAAATTCTCCCCTCTCTAGGATTTCCTAAAAAAAACTCTAAACCCTAAAAACCAAAAACCTTAAACCTAAACTAAATAAAACCTAAAAATAAAATAAATAAAAAACCTAAACCTAAAGAAAAAAAATAAAATAAAACAAAAATATTAACTAAAACCTACACCTAAAAAAAATAAAATAAAAAATAAAACAAAACTAAAATAAAATAAATAAAACCTAAACTAAATTAAAATATAAAACATAAATAAAATAAAACTAAACGAAAAAAATAAAATAAAATAAACTTAAAATAAAATAAAATAAAAAACTAAATAAAAACCTAAACCTAAAAAACAAAACATAAAAATAAAACCTAAACTAAATAAAAAAAACCAAAACCTTACACTAAAAAAAAACTTAAACCTAAAATAAATAAAACAAAATAAACCTAAACATAAACTAAAATAAACTAAACTAAAATAAATAAAACCTAAACCTAAACCCTAAACTAAATAAAATAAAATAAACCTAAACCTAAACTAAAAAATAAAACCTAAAAGTAAACCTAAAATAAAAACCTAAAACCTAAACCTACAAAAAAAAGATAAACCTAAACCTAAAAAAAAAAAATAAATCCTAAACCTAAAAAATAAAATAAAAATAAAACTAAACTAAAAAATAAATATAAACCTAAATATAAACCTAAAAAATAAACAAAAATAAGAAACCTAAACTAAAATAAATAAACCTAAATAAATAAAATAAAATAAACAAAATAAAATAAAAGAAAACCTAAAAAATAAAAATAAAATAAATTGAAATAAATAAAAAATAAACTAAATAAAAAAAACTTAAACCTATAGGTTTACTTAATTTAAAAATAAACCTAAACTAAAACTTGAACTGTAAACCTAAAACCTAAACACTAAACCCTAAACCCTAATAAAAAACTCTAACCCTAAACCCTAAACCCAAAACACTAAATCCAAAACCTTCAACCCTAAACCTTAAACCTTAAACACTAAACCCTAAACCCTAAATCCTAAATCCTAAAATCCTAAACCCTAAACTTTAAACCCTAAAGCCAAAAAACTAAACCCTAACCCTAAACCTTAAACCCCAAACCTTACACCCTAACCCCTAAATCCTAAACCGTCAAACCTTAAAACCTGAAAACCTAAACTTGAAAAATAAAATAAAAAAATAACTCAACTAAAAAATAAACCTAAACCTAAGAAATAAACTAAAATAAAAAAATATAAACTAAAATAAATAAACTAAACTAAATAAAAAATAAAAAATAAACCTAAATAAAATAAAATAAACAAAATGAACTAAAATAAAAAAAGATAAACTAAGTAAACTAAATAAACCTAAACCTACTAATTTACCTAATTTAAAAAAAATACTAAATCCTAAATCCTAAACCCTAAAACTAACCCTAAACTGTAAACCTACAACCCTAATCCTACAACCCTAAACCCTAAACCCTAAACCATAAAAAACCCTAAACATTAAATGCTAAACCCAAAACCCTAAACCCTAAACCCTAACCCTAAACCATAAATCCTAAACCCAAAACCCTAAACCGCAAACCCAAAACCTAAACCTAAAGTAACTATATAAATTAAAAAATAAACCTAAACCCAAAACCTAATAAACCTAAACCTAAGCCTAAACCCTAAGAATGAACCTGACGAGAGGCACATCACCAACAACCAGCCGGCCCAGATCTAGCGATGGAGGCAAGGTGGAGGCAAAGCGGAGTTAGCATCGTGGTGGTGGTGGATTTGAGGTGCTAGTGGATATGGTGGTGGTGGTCGAGCTATGGTTATGGAGGTGGGAGGAGCGATGAGTTACAACTATGGTGGTGGTGAGGAAGAGATCGGGATATGATGGTCGATCCCACAACACAAGGTGGGGTTCTGGGAACTGAGAAACTAAGAATGGCCAATCTAATGTGCTTATGGAACCGTGTCTTTATAGTAGAGACAGTTCTAGTTATCTAGGGTTTTTGACTTGCTCTATGCATGCTCATTTTTTATTTATGTCATCGCTTGTGTCTTAAAAACTTGTTGTATCACTTGGTTGATGAAATCAAAAAGAAGAAATGTTGACTCTGAATTTGTTCTCTGTTAAAAAAAAACTAAAAGCCCTAAACTCTAAACTAAAATTTGAACCTTAAACCTAAACCCTAAACCCTAAAAATAAAAAGAAATAAAAAAATACTTAAACCCTAAACTCTAACCCTAAACCTAAACTTAAAACCCCTAAAACCTATAACCCTAAACCCTAAAACCTAAACCCTAAACCCTAAACCTAAAACCCTAAAATAAAAAAACCTAAACCCTAAAACCTAAAAAAAAATATAAACCTAAATAAATAAAATAAATAAAATAAATAAATAAAAAATAAAAAAATAAAAAATTAAATAAATTAAATAAAAATAAATTAAAAAATTAAATAAATAAAATCTAAAATATAAAAAAATAAACCTAAAAAATAAAATAAAAAATAAAAAAAAAACTAAACCTAAAAAAATAAAAAAAAATAAAATAAAATAAAACCTAAATAAAAAATAAACCTAAACCTAAAACAAAATAAATAAAACTAAAAAATAAAATAAAAAAAAAAACCTAAAAAAAAAGAACCTAAACTAAAATAAATTAACCTAAAATAAATAAAATAAACTTAATAAAATAAAATAAACATAAATAAAAATAAATAATAAAATAAGCTAAAATAAATAAAAGTTAAAATAAATAAACTACAGAAAAACTAAACCTTTCGATTTACTTAAATTATTTTTTAAAACAAAATCCTAAACCCCAAACCCTAAATCCTAAATCCTAAAACTAAACCTACCCTGAACCCTAAACCTACAACCCTAAACCCTAAACCCTAAACACTAAACTTTAAAAAACATAAACTGTAAACCCTAAATTATAAATCATAAACCTTAAATCATAAAGCCTAAACCTTAGCCCTAACCCTAAACCCTAACCCTAAACCCTAAACTAACCTTAAACTATAAACCCTAAACCTTAAAACCCCTAAACCATAAGCCTTAAACCCTAAACCTAAAATCCTAAAAACCATAAACCATAAAGCCTAAACATTAAACCCTAAACCTTAAACTTGAAACCCTAAAACCCTAAATCATAAACCCTAAACCCTAAACCTAAACCATAAAACCTAAAACCTAAACTTAAAGTAAATATAACATTAAAATAAATAAATAAATAAATAAATAAAATAAAAAATAAATTAAAAGCCTAAATTAAAACCTAAACCTAAACTTAAAATAAAATAAAACTAAAATATAATAAATAAACCTAAACTAAACTAAAAAATAAAATAAACTTAAGAATAAAACCTAAATAAAATAAAATCTAAAATATAATTAAAATAAACTAAAGTAAAAAATAAAATAGAAACTAAATAAAAAACCTAAACCTAAAAATAAACCTAAAATAAATAAAAAATGAAACTCAAGCCCTTAACTAAAATGAAAACTAAACTTTAAAATAAATAAATAAAATAAACCTAAACCTAAATTAAAATAAACTAAACTAAAATAAAGAAAACCTAAACCTAAACCTAAACTAAATAATATAAAATAAACTAAAAATAAATTTAAAACTAAACTAAAAAATTAAACCTAAAAATAAACCTAAAATAAAAACCTAAAACCTAAACCCTAAACCCTAAACCATAAAAAGCTAAAAACCTAAACCAAAACAAAATAAAAATAAAAGTAAAATAAATAAATAAAAACCTAAATCAAAATAAAATAAAAACATAAACTAAACCTAAACCTAAACCTAATCCTAAACCTAAACCTAAAAAGAAAATAAAATGAAAAATAACAACTAAACTAAAATAACATAAATAAAAACCTAAACTAAACTAAGAAATAAAAAACCTAAATAAAATAAAAACTAAACTTAAAATAAAAATAAAATCAACCTAAATTAAAATAAAATAAATTAAAAAAAAATAAATTTAAAAAATAATTCTAAAAATAAAACTAAAAAACCTAAACTCTAAAATAAACCTAAACATAAAATAAAAACAAAATAAACTTAAACTTAAACTGAAAATAAGATAAACTAAACTAACATAAATATAAACCTAAACCTAAGCCGAAAATAAACTAAACCTAAACCTAAACTAAACAAAATAAAATAAACTAAAAATAAACCTAAACCTAATACCTAAAAATAAACCTAAAAATAAAAAACCTAAAACCTAAACTTAAAAAAATAAAAAAAAATCTAAACCTAAAACTAAAAATAAAAAATAAAACATAAACCTAAAAATTAAAATTAAAATAAAACTAAACTAAAAAATAAACCTAAACCTACTCCTAAACTAAAAAATAATCTAAAAATAAACATAAAATAAATAAACTAAAATAAACAAAAATAAAAATAAACCCAAATAAAAATAATAAATAAAATAAGCTAAAAAAAAGTAAATAAACCTAAACTTATTGGGTTACTTAGTTTTAAAAATATAAAAAATAAAAATAAATAAAACAATAAAAGAACTAAACCCTAAACCCTAAACCTTAAACCTTAAAACCCTAAACCCTCAACAACCCTAAACCCTAAACCATAAACCTACCAGTTTACATTATCTAAATAAAAATAAAAAAATAAAAATAAATAAAAAAACCCTAAACCCTAAGCCTACAACCCAAAACCCTAAACTCTAAACTTTAAACCCTAAAACCTTAATCCCTAAACCCTAAACCCTAAACCCTAAAACCCTAAACCCTAAACCCTAAAGCTTACAACCCTAAACCTTAAACCATAAACCCTAAACCTTAAACCCTTAACCTTAAACCCTAAACTAACCTTAAACCATAAACCCTAAACTAACCTTAGACTTTAAACCTAAACTAATCCTAAATCCTAAGAATAGGTAACCTTGATGGTAGAACATCACCTTCAACTAGTCTCGCTTAGATCTGGGTGGAGGCTAAGGCATGAGGTCAGATCAAAGTGGGGATCTGGGAGGTGGTGGTCGAAGTAGTTATGGAGGGAGGAGTGAGATGTTATGCTGTGTGGTGGTGAGGAGAGATCAAGGATATGGTGGTGGATCTCACTACTGAGAAGGGTGGTTGATGGGAACTAGAGATTCAAGAATGGCTATCTGATCCTTATGGAACTGTTTATAGTAGATCTCAACTTATCTAGAGTTTTGATTTGTTGTATGGGTGCTCATTTTTTATCTATGTCATCATATGTGTCTTAGAAAACTTGGGGTGCTCCTTGGTTGATGAAATCAAAAAGAAGAATTGTTGAATATGAATTTATTCCCTCTTAAAAAAACTTAAATACTAAACCCTAAACCTTAAACCCTAAACTAAAAACTTAAACCCTAAACCTAAAATCAATACCAAAAACCCTAAACCCTAAACCCTAAACCCTAAACACTAAACCCTAAACCCTAAACCCTAAACCCTAAAACCCAAAAAAACCCAAAACCCTAAACCCTAAACCCTAAAACCCTAAACCCTAAACCTAACCCTATAAACATAAACCCTAAAACCTAAAAAACTATAACCCTAAACCCTAAACCATAAACCCCAAATCATAAACCTTAGACCTAAACCCTAAACTAACCATAAACCATAAACCCTAAATCTTAAAAACCCTAAACCCTAACCCTAAACCTAAACCTTGAATAAAAAAAGTCATTAAGAGTATATCTAAATAATGACCTAATCCTAACAAAGTTATGCTAAAGAAAATGTAATAAAGAGACTTTCCTTGATAATTTGAGATTTGAATACCATAAACCCTAACCCTAAATCATATTATAATACCATACCATATATTATAGTATAATGTAGCTTCATATATTTGAGCATGTAGTGAAGTGTTTTTGGATGTTATAAGATGTTTTGAAATGTTTTAGTATACTATAGTATTGTGCCCTATAGTTTATATTAATATAAATCATAAAAATATTTATTTAATAGATCATTTGATGAAATTTGTTAAACTTGAAGTGGGAATTAGGTTGTAGTACTAAAGGTGTGCTACTCCACTTGTAGTATAAAAAGTAAGATTTTATGTTCAAAATAAATATTATATGTTGTAGCATAGTATAGCATCATATATCATAATATATATCTGCATTTTAAATTCTTTAGTATTTTACAATCATGTAGTGAGCCTACACTAGCATTATTTATAAAAATGTCGATTTAGACATTAAAATGGTGGAATTTGGCTAAATTCATAATAGGTATGGCATCATAATAAATTATTTCAATCTAAAATATGTAAGTGATACTACTAAAATATATAGTTTTTATTGTTTAGACTAATTTTATGATTTTTATCTTAAGCAATCCCTTGTGATGTGATATGAAATATAATACAATATAATATGTTATAATGTATTATAATATAGGATGCCATAACATAGTGTAGCATCATGCATTATAGCATACTATTGTGTATTACTACTTATGGTTTAGCAAATTTTAGTTTGTTATAGTATTATGTAGTAGAGTTTGCACTGGTATAATTCATAAAAATACTGATTTATAGACTAAGATGATGGATTTGGCCAAATTTAAGGTAAGCTTTAGGGAACATCATTGGGGTGTGCTATGGTTTGTCATTTCATCAAAAGAATCAAATTTTGCATCCAAAATAAATGCTCATTTCTCAACCAAATTTTATAATTTTTTGCTTAAAGTGATACATTTTAAGGTGTAATGTAAGATAATATATTATATGAAAGCATTAAAATATAATGTACATATATATAAATACATATATATATATATATATATATATATATATATACATATATATATATATATATATATATATATATACATATATATATATATATGTGTGTGTGTGTGTGTGTGTATGTGTGTGTTATTGTTACATTTCATTTTAGTATGTTTTACTTTTGTTATAATACATTGGATCAAAACTCACAAAAATATTAATTTGAAGGTTGAGATGGAAGAATTTGGCCAAATTCACACACACCAAAAGCAACAACACCAAAATTATGCTATTTTGTACCATTTTTAAATGAAAATAATAATTTTACATCCAAAATGAACATTATTCATATTTTGAGGATAATTTGTTATATGAGGTGTAATGTTAGACAATAAATCTTATTATAACAAATTATAATATAACATCTTATATTATAATATAATATAGTGTGTTATTTCACACTATAATATGTTTAGCATGATATTGTATAGTTAGTTTGAGCTTGCACCATCACAAATCATAAAATGTTGATTATAATATTAAGATGATGTAATTTCAATGAATATATTGTTAGGCTTTTGGTTGAAGTACTAAAGGTGTGCATAAGAGAAGAAATAAGACTTGATGAGAATTCCATGTTAGGGACATGGAGGGAGATCCACTAGGGGATCCACTAGGGGATCCACTAGGGTCTATATTGAGGGCATAGAAGAAGAAAATCTATTGGGGATAAGATTTGAATTTGATTTGATTATATGATTTTTGGAAAGATCTGCTTGGGATAAGAATATATAATCCATAGGAGATTAATATTGAATAGAATTTAATTTATTTTATTTTAATTGATGCATACCGCTAAAGATATGGGCTCGGGTCCACTAAGGATCGGGTATATGAACCTTCCACTAGGGAAGTAGGTTCAGGCTATCCGTTGGGGATTGGCATTTGAGTTTGATTTCATAGATTTTTTTGGGGATGTATCCATTGGGAATAAGAGTTATGTTAGATTTCTTTGATTTAGACTCTACTGCAGGGTTGGTTTAATTTGGCTCCACTGGGGAGGATGGTTTTGAATTTGATTTGTTTGCTTAACTTGTTTATATATGATTTTGGGCTCCATTGGGAGAAGGGTGTGATTTAACTCCACTCGAGAAAATTAGATTGTGTTTAATTTAATCTGAGTTAATGTATGGACCCTGTCGGTGTGCGATGAACTCACTGAGAAGGGACTATATCAGCCTTGAGCTACCTCAGGTTTACAAATCCAAATGGATAGTCTACCGGCTGTGGGGTAGAGCTAGCCAACCAAAGGGGTTTCCTTTCAATGTGCAACAGTTGTGATAGGAAGAAGGCATAGCAGAGTTGCATCTTCCAAAGTAAGGAACAACCACTGACATATTGGATGCATAACAAATCGAACTCGACCGAGGCGACTATTGAGTGATGCCACTAGTGACTTATGTCAACTCAAAAGTAGAGATTAATTTTATCTTAATTTCATGTGATTTGATATGGGTTGTTTGGTTTAGTTTGATTTCAAATTGAGGGCATATCCACTAGGGATGTGAGCTCGGTTAAATTTGATAGATTTAATTTATGGACCATGTTGCTGTGCGATGGATCCACTGAGAAGGAGCTATATCGGAGTTGTCCCATCTTAGATTTACAAATCTAAAGGGATCGACTACTGGCCGTGGGGTAGAGTTATCCAACTAATGGGTTAACTTTCGGTATGCAATGGCTATGCTAGCAAGAAGGCATAGTAGACTTACATCTTCTAAAGCAGAGAACAACTGCTAGGATGACCTGTTGGTATCACAATAAATTAAACCTGATTTAAGGGCAATTATTGAGTGAATGCCACTAGGACTGATATCAACTCAATAGTAGTCAGGTGATTCCTATGGGAGTTTTGCGACACCTAAAGATAAGATGTTTGCGGGGAAAAGGTGCTAGTAAGGGTGTCCTCCTAATCCACAAGTGAATATATATTTTTATTTATATCTTTGTGTGGACCTGTGCAAGGGACCACACTAACTATGTCACTTAACCTATCTCATTTATCGACAGGGAGAATGCACATCCATAAGATGGATTCTCCAATCACGTGGGTGGATACTAGAAGGGGAACTGCCTAATCAGTAACTTGGGTAGTCTAAATGGGATCACAAAGGACATGATCCAAATATAGTGCCCATAGGAGATGTTGGGAGTTATTCTAAGCCCTAGAAAAGAAATCTTATAGGTGTATGGTGGCCAACTCACAGAAAAAGTGTAGCAGACTTACATCTGCCATGAGTGGTGTATCCTAAGGTGCGAGAACCAACCAGCCTAAAGTGTATCCGTTAGCATGAGTGGTGTATCCATGAGCATTGTGAGAACCAACCAACCTAAGGTCCTGTGCAATGATCAATCTAGAAAGAAAGCGTAGGCTTAAAACTTTCCAAGTGGAACGATCATCTGGATAGTCTGTCATCTGGGGATGCTATCCAACTTGAGCTACTACAAGGTGGAGCCCCGAGGAAAGACGACCTGAAGCGCTAGAAAGAAGGAACCGCTAGCAGAATTATCTTAAACCTTAAATATACTCAACCCAATTAATGCATGAAGGCCAATCCATGAAGAAAACATAGTAGACTCACATCCTCTTAATGAAGCCAACATGAGGTAGCTTACTGGCCATACAGTAAGACCTACCAAACTAATAAGGAGCTCATCAATGTGTAGTGACCAAGTAAGAAAGAAAAGCGTAGAAGATTAACATCCTCCAAAGCAAGAAGACCACTAGGTTGATAAACTAGTAGCACGTCGCTCTACCTAGAGCATCGTGTGAGTGTCACTGGAGCATTATCTCAACTGAGTAGCCCAAGACAAAAAAGATATTTCTTTGTTTTATGTTTTTGTGTAGTTTTGTTTATGTTATGATGATGAAGGATAGGATGTCGCTCGGGTTCCTTACACCTACCCTAAACACATCATGGCAGATTCATAAATAAGAATACTTTCAACATGGAAAAGATTGAATTAGAAATTGAATTTTCATTTATGATAATTATTTTCAAATATGACTTATAATATTTCTAAGTAGAGCCCATTGATTGGAAGCATTGGGCACCTCCCTTATGATTAATAAGTCGATAAGATCCTCTCGCAGTCCTTCTCTATGGAAAAGGGCCTTCCCAAGTGGGTTCAAACTTTCCTCCCATCTTACACGCCATTGGTCTTATTAGAACTAAAATAAGCTCTCCTACTTGAAAAACTCTAGGATGGACCAACTTGTTGTGAGCTTGAATTATTTAGCTTTGTACAACTCGAGGTTTTGTCATGCATGCATCTCTCCTCCAAACCTTTAAGCTCTTCTGACGGCAACTTGGCATTCTGCTCTGTTGTGATCTTCCTACCCACAGCTATCCTTAGTGATGGTTGTTGGAATTCTAATGGTAGAACATCTTCAGACCCATACACTAAGAAGAAAAGATTAGACTGAGTTGGTGTTCTATATGTGGTGGGGTAGGCCCACAAGGCTTCAACTACCTGCTCATGCCACTATCGCTTATTATTATCAAGTGTCTTCTTTACTATTTAAATGAGAGTTTTGTTGAAGGCTTTTGCTAACCAGTTTTCCCTTGGGTAGTAGATGGTAGAATATCTCCAATCTATGCTATATCTCTGGGCAAAGTTATTGATCTTGGTGCTCTTTAATGTAGTACCATTATTAGATATAATTCATAGAGGCACTCCAAACATATATACGATATGGTTCCTAATAAAAGCATCGAACATGCGTGACCTCTCCGAGCGTAATCACCTTGCCCATTTGGAAAAGTACGAGTGCCTAAGATGAATTGATGACCCTTAAGAAGGAGGATCAATCACCCACTATGTCGGTACCCCAACACTGAATGGCCATGAGGCCAATGTAGGATGTAGAATGTTGGGTGGTTGGTGTAGACCACACCTGTATTTGACATTGGTAGCCATGTATCCATGCAATCTTTGATCATTGATGGCCAATAGTATCCTAGACTCTTGAGCTTGGCTTTCATCTTTAGATCCTATTGGTTGGCTCCAAATAATCCTTAGTGTACCTTAGTCACGATCATACAAGCTTCGTGCCTATCTAAATAATGTAACCACATATGATTGAAAGTCCGCCGGTACAAGACACCATCCATTAGAGCATAGGAAATTGCTCTCTACTTCATCTGATGGGATTAGGACTTCTCTTGAGGTAGTTTACCTTTATTTAGGTAATCCATGAATGGTTGCCTCTTTAAGTCCGTCCTTCTTGGCAATGGCAACTTCCCCTTCAAGAGACTTTTGTTGAGTTTAGTATCAATAAGGGATAAGACTTGTCTATTTTGGATCTTTATTGATATGGATTCATCCTCCAGACATGCCAACTCCTTGGCAAGCTTGGCAAAAGCATACATTATGACATTCTCTCCTTGAGGAATCTTATAGATGGTAACCTCTAGGATTTGGGCCAACAGCTCCATGGTATACTTATGGTAGTGATGGAGCTTGGGCTTTATAACTTTATAAGACTTAGCAATTTGGTTGATAACTAGCTAAGAATTCTCAAAGATGTTGATTTTCTAGATGCTTAGAGTAACGGGTAATGGGTAACTCTAAACTGGTAATCAAAGCCTCATATTCATCTTCATTATTAGTGCAAGGATTGGATAAATAATATGAGAATCTCATCACATCGATGTCTAGAGTTAAGAGAACTATTTCTACACCTGCCTTTCCTGGAATAGTAGATTATGGTTCTTCTCCTCTCTGAGAGCAAGCCGCACCATCAAAGTACATCTCGCAGTGATGAATGCTGGTATCCCCTAAGTCCATGATTTGTTCATCGGGGAGATCATCACTAAGTGAAGAGTCAGCATGAACTGGGTGTGCTGCTAAGAAAATCGCCAGCACTTATCCTTTGATCGCACGAAAGTTTAAGAAGGTAATGTCAAATTATAAGAGGCTCATGGACTGTAGTTCCAACCATCCAGATAGCATCAGACGTGTCAATGGATACTATAGTGGATTGATCTTTGAGATTAAGTTCACCTTATGAGGAAGCATGTAGTACTATAGCTTTTGGGATTCACAGATTAAAACAAGGAAATGCTTCTCAATGGGTCGATAATTAGCCTCAGTAGGGATTAGACAATGGTTGAGCTAGTAGTGTGTATTTTCCTTCCCTTCGTCATTGGCTTAGGCCAACAAATCAACAACGGAGTCGTCTAACACAATAGTGTAAAGTATGAGTGGCTTGCCTGAGATAGGGGCTACTAGAACTAATGGCACCATCAGGTAATGCTTAATGTCTTTGAAGGTAGGCTCACACTTATCATACCACTTAAACTTTGTATCTTTTTTGACAAGTGTTGAGAATTCCTGTCATCTTCCCGATAAGTTGGATATAATGCATCTCAGATATGCCAACTACCCTTGGAATGATCTGAGTTGAGTTAAACTTTTAGGGTGCGGCATTTTTAATATCACCTTGATATTCTCTGGATCGATTTCAATTCCCTGGTGTCGGACAACAAACCCAAGGAATTTCCTTGAAGCTACTTTGAATGCACACTTCAGGGGGTTCATTTTGAGGTTAAATTATCGTAACTATTTGAAAACTACTCTCAAGTCAAAGGGATGGTCTTTCTTTTCTCTACTTTTGGTCATGAGATCATCGACATAGCACTCAACTTGATGGTGAATGAGTTCATTGAAGATTCGAGTCATAGCCCACTGGTATGTAGCACCGACATTTTTAAAGGCATGACCTTATAGTAATAGATTTTGATCGGGGTTCTAAAAGTAGTGTTTCTTTCATATTTAGGGGCCATCTTTATTTGGCTATATCCAGATGAGCCATCCATGTAAGAGAAGACTGCATGAGATGAGGCAATGTCCACCATCAGCTCCAAGATTGGCAGGGGAAATTCATCTTTTGGACATGCCTTATTTAAATTTCTAAAATCGATGCATATGTGAATTTGACCATTCTTTTCTTAACTGACAGGTTAACTAGATAGGGTATTTTTCTTCCTGATGAATCCAAAGATCGCTTCAATTTCTTGACATCATAAATGACTTATTGTTCTATGTCTACTCGCATGCATATAGAAGCTTTCTTGATAGGGTTAGCAATAGGCTCTATTCCTAATTTATGGATTGCTACATCAAGAGCCAATCCAGGTATCTCTTCATAACTCCATGCATAGTAGTCCTAAAACTCAGTCAATAGCCTAACTAAGTCATTGGTTTCAATTTCATTCAACAAAGAACTGATGTATGTCAGGCGTGGATCTTCTTTAGTTCTTAAGTTGATTTCCATGAGCTCATCGATGGTTGACTTGATCTCTTCTTCAAACTCTAGTGGTGCATCTTTGACTTCAAAATCATATGGATCATCTAAAGTTTCTAAGCATAGCTCCTCATATGAGTTAATCTGATTTGAAAAGAACCTTTCAGATTCTGAATGATTGGTAATGACTAAGCAGTAATCGCCATCATCGATTGGACCCACTATACTGAATCCTAGTGTTGATCTTGATTGGGAGCTTTTGCATCTGTTCTTCCATATTCTTTTGAAGTAGTCTGACTAGTTCTTTGACCAAGTATGTGGGATTAACCATTTCTTTGCTAAATTTTGAACACAAGGCAAGTACTAATCAAAAGGAAATTCTATTAATTCTTTATATGAATCATCCTTAAGTTCTACATCAACTTATTGACTTGAGGATGATGCTCCCAGAAAGAACCTATGAGTCTTCACACCTATGGATGACTTAGGGGCTTCCTTAACTACCAAATCCTGGTTGAATTAATTAGCCTTATGATTTGGATCTTACATCCTATGTTCATGTATACAAATTTACATATGTTTGAATGCAAATGGGTATATAGTCCGAACATCTTGTTAGCTAGCTCCAAGGAGGTCATTTGATTACCTCGCTTCTCTGGTTTAACAACGGCACATGCCTATTTAATTTCATTCTTTTGTCCTTTTTGTATAAGAATTTGGATAAAATTTTTAATTGATATGTTTAAATAATTCAATCAAATAAAATATAAATTCTAAATATACACATACATTCATCATTTAAATGTGCTAAAATATGTTGCATGTATAGATACACTTAGGATTAAATTATATGCATGTTATACATGTGATGGAAAGTAATGATTTAATATCTATCATGTGGTAGTAATTGAATTAAATTAATCTTAAGATGCCTTTCAATTTGAATAGGGTTATTTAAAGTGAACCTAAACTTAAGATTTATTAAATCATTTAATAATCCATTCACTAAAGAGAACTAAATCAAATTAATATACTTTAGAAAGTGACTTATGGTAGGGATGAAAGATGACAATCCTCTTTTCCTTTTTTTATAACACTTAGTTGCTAAGTGTAATCAAATGAAATAAAAGAAAACACAAATTAAAATTCTTAAATCAATTAAACTATTTCAACTGAAATCAACCTTTCATGTTAAATTGAATCCTTCTACACTTAGAAAATACAACACTGATGCCTAACAAGACTTACCACACAAGCCTTAATACACTCATTAGAATTAAGTCACCATTTCTAGCTCTAAGTTAGGATAGTGAATGATGTGATGTATACTTTGTTTTATGATGTATTATTTTAGATTGGATGTTAGGGTTTATGCTTCATAGACTGAATGTTAAGCCAATATTAGCCTAATCATATTTTTATAGGGGATTATGCTTAAGGGATGCTTAAAAATAAATGTGAATGCTCTTTTTGCAGTTTTCTTAAATCTTTAAGCATAATCCAAGTTATGACAAGTGGGCTTAGTTACCCATGTGTAGGGTGCTAAGTCAAAATTATAAATACAACTGCTTGGGAATCAATGTATATTTAGCTAACCTCTACTTTGCAGGTTTACTTAGATTTACTTTTCCCACAGAAATGTAATTTTTCAATAGGAATTAAGATTAGTGATATGGAAGACTAGGATGACCAATGGCTAGAAGGCTTTGTCCTAGGGTGCTCTATGATGCCTTTGAAGCAAGCACCATCCAAATAAAAAAAGGAACCAAATCAGAAATAAAGATATGAAGAAAGAAGATCCCCATAGCATTTAATACAATTATAATTATTCTTTCAAATTCCAAGTTGTATAAGGGTAGAGCTCGGCTACCCATCTTTCTCTCTTCGGGTTATACAGCGGTACCAGACCGCACCGGCCTTTTATTCTTTTATGATAATTTATATAATTGTTTGATGTTATGTTTACATCGTGCATTAGGACCAATTCTTTTCATTAAAATGATTGATGCTTTAATGTGTTGCTTAGATACGACAGTTCTTAGGATAAAAATAACTTTTCTACCTAACTAATCATGCATAATTAAGTTTTAAATAACTCATAATCTCATCATAAATCCTAAGACTTAAATAAGATAATTAATAGTTTTAGCAACCTCTTAGCTATACGGTTGTATGTTCCATATCATCCATGCATATTCTTTCACTCTTGAACATTAAGGATTTCTATCCTTGCACGATAAAGGAATGTTTGACCTATGAGGGCATCCCTTGTGGGGGAGAACACCTTCTTCTAATTTTGACCCATAACCTATTTCACATGCATTTAGGCATAAGAAATCCTAAAGCCTCTATCAATAATGTGTCTAAAATGAAAAAAATTGAAAAGATTTTGCATCTATAAATTAAGTCATATGCTCATAATGAAATGTCTAATCTCTAGGAGTGTCTTTAGGACTTTAGTTTCTTTTTAAGTAAATAACTACCCTACCATAGGATAGGTTGGAATGCTCACAAGGCTTCTTAGTTTCATGAGCATTTCCTACTTATTTTATTTGGATTCCAAAAATAAGTATTCTCCTTAAACTTTCCTAATTAATTTTCCAAATACAACCAGTCCTTTGATAGTCTAACTTTAAAATCTTTGGAGATGATAATTGTCTACTTTTGAGTATTCTTGGGAAATTTTATTTCCTAAGATGTATAACCCTAAACTCTAAAACCTAAAACCAAAAAATAAACACTAAATCAGAATCATAAACCCTAAACCCTAAAACCTTCAACCTAAACCCTAAACCTAAACCATAAACCAAACTAACCTTAAACCTAAAACTCAAAATAAACCATAAACCAACCTAAACCATAAACTCCCTTAAACCTTAAATCTAAACCCTAAAACAACCTAACCTAAACCCTAAACCTGCTTAAAACCCAAAAACCATAAACCTAAACTAACCTTAAACTAAACCTAAACACTAAAACCCTAAACTAAAGCTAAACCCTAAACCTTAAACGAACCAAACCTGCTAACCCTAAATACAAAATGCTAAATCCTAAAGCCTAAACACTAAATCTCAACCCTAAACCCTAAATCCTAAACCATAAACCTTAACCTTAAACTCTAAAACCTTAAAACATAAACATAAACTAAATAAAACCTAAAATAAAATAAATAAATAAACCTAAACCTAAATAAATAAAATAAAATAAAATAAAATAAAACTTAAACTAAAACCTAAACTTAAACCTAAAATAAAATAAAATAAACTAATAAAAATAAATTAAAATAAAATAAATAAAAATTAAACTAAATAAAATAAAATAAAATAAACCTAAGAATAAAAATCAATATAATAAAACTAAATGTAATATAAAATAAAATAAACCTAAAATAAAATAAAATAAAACTTAATAAAACCTAAACCTAAAAAATAAACATCAAAATAAAACTTAAAATAAATAAAAATAAAACCTAAACCAAAGAAAAAAACATAAACCTAAACAATTAAGCAAAAATTAAATAAACCTAAACCTAAACTAAATTAAACTAAACCAAAATAAAACCTAAACCTAAACCTAAAATAAACTAAACCTAAACCCTAAACTAAATAAACTAAAAATAAACTTAAACCTAAACTAAAAAATACAAACTAAAAATAAACCTAAAACCTAAACCTAAGAAAATAAAATGAAAAACTAAACCTAAACCTATAAATAAAATATTGAACCTAAACCTAAAAAATAAAATAAAAATAAAACTCAACTTAAAAATAAATTAAAATTAAACCTAAACCTAAAAAATAAATTTAAATAAAAAACCTAAAATAAAATAAATAAACCTAAAATAAAAAATAAATTAAATAAAAATAAAATATAAACATAAATAAAAAATAAAATAAAATAAACTAAATAACTAAATAAACAAAAGAAGGAATGTTGAATCTGAATTTGTTCTCTATTTAAAAAAAAACCAAAGACCCTAAACCCTAAACTAAAACTTGAACCCTAAACCCGAAACCCTAAAGCCTAAACCTTAAAAACCTTAAACCCTAAACCCTAAATCCTAAACCCAAAACCCTAAATCGTAAAACCCTAAACTTTAAAACCTAAACCTTAAACCCTAAACCCTAAACCCTAAACCCCAAACCCTAAACCCTAAACTAACCCTAAACCTTTAACCCTAAACCCTAAACCCTAAAAAGTTAAAAACCTGAACCTAAACTAAATAAAACCTAAAAATAATATAAAAAAGAAAATCTAATCCAAAATAAATAAAATAAAATAAAAGAAAAACATTAACTAAAACCTAAACCTAAACTTAAAAAAAAAAATTTAAAAACTAAACTAAAAAAATCAAATAAATAAAAAACTAAACTAAACTAAAAATAAAAAACATAAATATAATAAAACTAAACTTAAAATAAAAAATAAAATAAACCTAAAATAAATTAAAATTAAATAAAAACCTAAACCTAGATAATAAACCTAAAAATAAATCATGAAAATAAATAAAAGATAAAACATAAACCCTAAACTAAAAAAAAATAAACAAAATAAAATTAACCTAAACCTAAACTAAAATAAACTAAACTAAAATAAATAAAACCTAAACCTAAACCCAAAATAAACTAAACCTAAACCCTAAACGAAATAAAAAATAAATAAATAAAAATTAAACCTAGACCTAAACTAAAAAAATAAAACCTAAAAATAAACCTAAAATAAAAACCTAAGAAAATAAAATAAAAATCTAAATTTAAACCTAAAAATAAAAGATAAAACTTAAAAACAAAAATAAAAATAAAAATAAAACTAAACTAAAAAATAAACTTAAAACTAAACCTAAACCAAAAAAATAAACTAAATTGAAAAACCTAAACTAAAATAAATAAACCTAAAATAAACTAAATAAAATAAAAAATAAACTAAAGTAAATAAAAAATAAATTAAATTAACTAAGTAAACCTAAACCTTCCAGTTTACTTAATTTTAGAAAAAAACTTGAAAACTAAATCATAAACCCTAAACCCTACAACCTAAACCCTAAAACTATCCCTAAACCCTAAACCCTAAACTTACAACCCTTAACCCTAAGCCCTAAACCCTATACCCTAGCTAAACCCAAAATAAAAATAAATAAATAACAAATAAAGAAACCCTAACCCTAAACCCTAAACCCTAAACCCTAAATGCTAAACTCTAAACCATAAATCCTAAACCAAAAAACCCTAAACTCTAAACCCTAAACCCTAAACCCTAAAACCTACAATCCTAAACCCTAAACACTAAACCCCAATCCTTATTCCCTAAACCCTGAAAACCTACAAAATTGAACCTGAACTAAATAAAACCTTAAAAATACCCAAATCTATATAAAATAAAATATAGGTCAACTTGAGCACTAAAGCCATGATTGAGCCTATTTTGACCAATTGGTCAACTTGACCCAACCTAACCCAAATTGATCTAAAAGGTCAAATTGAGCAAAATCCAAATTAAACTCAAATCAAACCAAGCCAAAGCCTACAATCATTTTCAATCAACCAAATGAACATGAACCAACACCTAACCCAACACAATTTGATCAAATTTATTGAATTGGTCAACTTTGCCCATTTGATCTATTTGAATCGAATGATCCAAAGTCAAAGCTAAGCCAAATTAATCTAAACCACTTGAACAAAAACTCCTCAAATCATCATTTAAACCTAACCCAAGCCTTGGTTTACCCCAATTTGACCAATTTGTCAACCTAACCCAACATGAACCCATATGAGCCCATTTGACCAAACGAAGCCAAACCACCCAAACCAACACATGGGACCATAGGAATTTGCCAAACCCGACCCAAACCAATCCTAGATCACTCCCAAAGTAGCCCAAATCCAAGTGGACCCCACCCAAGGGAATTAGCCATTAGAAAAACCTCCCCACAAGGAAATTATCCATTGGACAAACCTCCCCACATTGGATTCTTTCCCTTAGAAGTAAATTCCACTTTCACATCACTTGGGAAACCATCCTAATGCCAAATGGGGTGTGCCTAAGCTTTCTATCCCACCCTACCATAGCTATGATCATCCATGGACCAAGGGGAGTTCACCTCCTCCCGCCTCAAGCTAAATCAAGCACCCAAAGGACCAAGCCAACCCAACCGTGCTAAATCTTTCCTTAAGCTCCCTACCATAACTTCTTCCAACCCTAGCATGCCACGTGGAGCTGACGGTGACTCCTTCAATGCCTCGATGATGATGAATTGATAAAAATTTAGGGACGGTCCCCATCTGTCCATCACACACAATTGAGCATTGTACTCTCTCAATTAGAGCAGGATTCATCACCATTTACACTCTCCGATCCCCCAAGTGAGAAACAAAATCCCTTAAAGCATTTTTAAACCTCCCTCAATCGGCCATTCTTCTCTATGTGTGAAATTTAAATAAGGGAGACCTCCCTTGATTCAAACACATCCATTCCTTAACCAAACATCAATTAAACTTGCACACACCTTCACCACACCTAATCGAAGCCAAGTAAATCATCCCTTGAGTTCTAAAGCCACCAAAAGCCATACTTTGATCAAGATCAAATGCTTAAAGGGAGGTCCTTGGTCCATAGAGCAAACCACCTTAAATTAAAGCTCGTCAATGGGCTCCATTTCTACCAAATGAAACTACCTCAATCGTTGGAATTTCTGATCATAAGCTCTGATGAGGTAATTTCTAAAAATTAATCCTTAAATGAAAATATGTTGGTCCTTTTCGAAGTGAACTTACATTTGATCCCATCTTAGCTGTTGGATCCATGTGGATCCTTCACATGAAGGTGTGGGTTGAGTTTCGAGTGGATCTGAGCTCGGGTGAGCTCAGATCGAGTGATCCATGGTAGACAGGCTCTATCAATCATCACTCGTATGAAGATCGATCATGGGCCATCTATTCTGTGTGATTGGAATAGATAATCATGATCAAATCATGTCAAAACCCTTAATTTAATCCTCCTTAACTACAGGATTTAATCATGGCCATCCGACTTAGATCGGATGGTCCACAGGAAAGCATGTCCACCATAATCCGAGTCAACATCTTGATTTAATAACTTAAATGGCCTATCCCGTCGCACCACATGGAAAGCATGTCATGTCAAAGCATCGTGTCAGTAGCCACGTGGCACCGATGAAGTTATGACGTTAATTAAGTTTAATTAAACTGATTTTGTGGCTAAAACTTCTAAAATTCATAACTAATCTTAGAAAAATCCAAAAAATATAAATGAGGGCTCATTTAAAAGTATTTCAAAGGGGAATCCATGAAATTTATAAATAATTAATTTTGAACAATAATTCATGCTTAATTAAGATTTAATTAAAATTTAATTAGCCTAATTACTCTCTAATTAATTATCCATTTAATTTCAAACTTTCCAGAGATGTTTACGGGGATGACCTATAGTTCCCCTATTTTTATTATAATTTATTGGCTAATTAATTAGAAAAATTGATTGATTAAGCCTTAATTACTCTCTTACTTTAATAATGATAATTAAGTAAATGAATAGTGTATTAATTAATTAATTAAGCTTATTTCCAGCTGTTAAAATTGAAAAGTCTTAGGGAAATGGTTTAGGTTTGTTCTTTATGACCTTTATTAATCCTCTTCATTTGTTTCAAATTAATTAAAGTTTAATTAATTAATTAGCCACTTAATTTATCAATTAAAAGAAAAGGGAATTTAATTATTTTAGACTAATTGTTTGAAATGACTTAGGGATTGAGATTGAGGCCTCTTTCTGATCTCTTCCTTAGTTAATTCCATTATACTAATTAAAATATAATCAAAGGATTTAATTAACTAATTAAGGGCTTAATTAAATTAATTTAAAATCCAATTCATTCCTAACTTTGATTAATCAATCTTGGGTAGTTCTTTAGATGTTTAATAGTCTACAATTTAATGAAATTCTAATTAGCCTACATGTGTGAGAAAATCATAAAAGTGATTAATTACATCACTTAAGCTTAATAAATTATTAATTATGAGCCAATTGCATTAGGCCACTTTCATTTCTTAGAAGCATTGCTAATTTACTTTTCATGTTGTTGCATATCATGTTGTCTCATCATTAATTAGTTATTTAACTTAAGGTGATAGATTTAATTCATACCTCAACCTAATTAAGCCATAAAATCAACCTAATTGCTTTTCATTTAATCAATTTAACTCATATATGGGGAATGGGATTAAGATTACCAAACCTCTTTCACATTTCTTAAATCAAATCCAACATGAAATAAAAAATGGTTTTAAGAAACTTTCTTTTATTTTAAATAAGCTTGTTTAATGTGATTGTCCTTAGTAATTAGTTGGATTGAATGAAATCACATGCTTGTGTTATTTTATTTCTTTCCAATCATGCTAAAATATTGTATGGCACTTATCATGCATTCATTTCTTTCAAATTAATTAAATGAAGATGATTTCCTTTATTTTTTCATGTGTTGGCTTAATTAAAAATATGTGTGGCTATTATCACTATTAAATCTCAAATGTAATTTTAATATATATATATATATATATATATATATATATATATATATATATATATATATATATATATATATATATATATATATATATATATAGTGATTATAGTACACATACATAGGAGATGCATGTGAATATAAGCTTAGTGTATGAAGTGAAGTCTCTTTCTTACATTTATATGTTGACTTGCATAAGTTTGAATGTTAATGGGTATATTAGTCTGGATATTCCGAGAATGCACGGCTTTAAGTAGCCCCAAGAATGTCCCTACCTTGCTCCCCCAGTGCAGAATAATGGCAACGTACCTGTTTGATTTCATTCTTATGCACTTTAACATTAGAATTTAGATAGAGCTTAATTCATTTACACAAATAGACTAAATAAATTAAAATTTACTTTTTCATGGTGTTTTCTATTCTTATAGTTATTTATACATCCATATGTATTTAAGAATAGCAAGTATATTAGTCTGAACATTCCAGGGATGGACAACTTTAAGTAGCCCTAAGGAGTTTCCTACCTCACTCCTCTGGTGCAGAATAATGGCAACGTACTTGCTTAAAACTTTCATACATTTGAATGTGTATTTAGCTAATGGATGAAAACCCCCTCTTCTTCCTATTAAAAAGTCATGCATTTATATTTTGTTCAAGTGGTTGGGTTGATTAGTCATATGATTTAGAGTTCTTTTCTTATGCTTTTGTATAAGAATTTAGATAGAGATTTAAATTAATATGACAAATAATTCAACCAAATGAGACATTAATTCCAAGTACACTTGCTTACTTTCATCATTTAAGTGTGCTAAGATATAAATTGCATGTATAGTTATGTTTAGGACTTAATCATATGCATGTTATACATGATGGAAAGAAATGAACAAACATGTGTTAGGTGATAATATTAATTCTAATTAATCTTAAGATGCCTTTCTTATTGAATGGGATTATTTAAAGTGAACATAAACCTTGGACTAATTAAAATATGTAATAATCCATTCATTAAAGAGAATTGATTAATTAATTTATTTTAGATGTGACTTAAGGTAGGGATGAAAGAGAGTGATCCTCTCTTTTCTTCCCTTTATAACTCTTAGTTATTTAGTATAAGACAAATGAAACAATATAAAATATTAAGTAAAATTTATAAATCAATTAAATCATTTAAATTGAAACCACCCTTTATAATAAAATGTCCACCATACTTAGAGAATGACAACTCTAAAGCCTAGTAAGAACATACCACACGAGCCTTAATACACACACATTAGATTAAGTCACCACTTATAGCTTTATGTTAGGGTGGTGCATGGTTTGATGTATGTTTGGTTTTATGATATACTATTGTAGACTAGATGTTAGGGTATATGCTCGTAGACTGGATGTTAGACCATGATTAGCCTAATTATTTTTTTAATAGGAGATTATGCTTAAGGGATGCTTAAAATAAATATAAAATGCTCTCTTTTGAAAGTTACTTATCAAAGTGACCTTTCATTCCCTTGTTTCATCATAGCATGAGCGATCTGGTGTCCAAGCCACCTAAGCATAATCAATACTAGGACAGGTGGACTTGGTAACCCATGTACAGGATGCTAAGTCTAAATTATACATATAACTGCTTGGGTTGTATGGTGTGTTTAGTTAACACTTATTTTGTAGGTGTAGTTAGATTTACTTTTCTTATTTTTAATATAATTGTGCATTAAGAAATTGGTTAAGTGTTATGAGGGGATTAGGATGAGCGGAGGCTATAAGGCTTTGGCCTTGGAGGCCCCATGATTCCTTTGACCCAAGGAAATCCAAATGATGAAATAAAGGAGATATGAAGATATGAAGATATGAAGACCCCCCATAACATTATTCATTTGTAATTATAATTATTCTTCTACATTACCAGGATGTATAAGGGTAGAGCTTGACTATCCATTTCTCTTTTCGGATTGTACGGTGGTACCCGACCGTACCGACCTATTATTCTTTCATGTTGAGTTTATAAATTGATTAATGCTTTGTTTACAATTGTGTAATAGAAATGGCATGTATTTTCCTAGTTTTTCCATATATGATGACTTAATGTGTGGCCTGGATCCGCTTAGGCTCTTAGGGAAAAATAAAATTTTTACCCCAATCACAACTCATACCTAAATTTTCTAAAACAACTCCTAACCTCATTTAAAGCCTAGGTATTAAATCGAGATAATTAAAAGATTCAGTAACCCCTTAGCTAAATGATGTATGTCTAATATCATGCATATCATCTTGTTTCATTCTTACTAAGAGAGGGTTTCCATCCTTGCACGATATGGGAATACTTGACCCCTTATGGTGGAAAACACCTCTTTCTCTCTGATTTAGCCAATAACCCTATTTTATTATGCATTTAGGTATATACAATCCTATGGTCTGTGTCAAAATAAAGTGTCCAAAATCAAATAAAAATTGATAAAATTTGCATTAGACAAAGTCATTATTCATACCACTCATGCTTTAGTATCTTAGAGAGTGGGTTTAATGACTTTAGTTTCTTTTTATATAATAACATCCTAACCATCTTGCAAAACATATGACTTGACGACAAGGTTTTAAAATGTAGGAGTTAGCTGCCACTCAGCTTATAAGTCCAATTGTCGGGTGATTTACTCTCTCATGTGGAGGTAAATAGTATACCACTTTTCTCCTTAGATTTAGGATGTGCTTTGGCCCTCACTAAAGATCCCTAGATTTAGGATTTGAGGTTACCATTTCCCCTAAGGCTATAAGCATAAATCCTCACTTCTTAGGCATTTCAACAATCTTGTATTATGGGATTATAAGTCTTAGCTTTCTAATAAATTTCAACTCAAATAAATAATTCAATTTCAAACATATAAAGCCTAATAATATAGATTGGAATGCTCACTAGGTCTCCTAGTATCATGAGCATCCTTTACTCATTTTTTTGGCTTCAAAACAAGTCTCTCCTTTTGATCTAACCCACTTGATTTTCCAAATATAACCAATTTATTGATAGTCCTACCTTTGAATTCTTTGGAGATAATAATTTCTTACTTTAATTGAGAGTATTCCTAAGGAACTTACCTTCCTTAGGATGTAATTAACTATGGAGGCTTACCCCTATAGGAAACTTTAGAACCTAGTTTAAATAAACCCTACTTTATTCATCCAAGTAAAGTAGGGAAAAAATCTCTAATATATTCGAAGACCCATCATGCTTTAGGAGTCCTTATTAGATGATTGGGTCCATCGTAGGGTAGTTATTTTTATCTTTCAAGATAGTGCACTATTCCTTGATGTCATACCTGATCACCTCAATAAGTACACCCTCAGTTGTGCATGGTATCCCACACATACACACACACACAGATAGAATTTAAAATAAATACCGTAGATTTTTCTAATGACTCTGCTGTGGATGGTTCCTCTCTCCATCTCTTGTAGACAATTGTTGTCTCCAAGAATCGATAGTGGACTTATATTTCATATAAGTCAAAGACTATTTTTCTTTCCAGCAAAGTTTAAGCTAGCCAACATCCTCTAGGTTTTAGCACCTCACTCCTTGTAGGTCTTGAAAACCCTATTAGATTTCCCCCAATAGGTAAATATATAAATAAAATTAACTCATGAAAGGAGATGACAAGAATTTAGAACCACCTTACCACTAGCTTGGTGAGGCAAGGTTCATCTTAATGTTTAAGAAAATAAACTCTTTTACAAAATGCCACTTTCCAAAAGTACATTTTCAAAACTCACGAAACAAATAATCTTGCACAAAATTTTCAAAAAGCACAAAATCAAAATCATTTTTTTAAAAAAAAATCACACTTTTGAAAATGACTATCTCCATTCAACATGCTCAAATTTGTTGAATGAAGATTCTATTTTCAAATAAAATCATAGCATAAAATTGAAACTCCACTTAACAAATTTCACATATGCTAAAGTTGAGTTTCCTCTTTCAAAACACACTTTTGAAAATGATTATCTCCATTCAACATGCTCAAATTTGTTGAATGAAGATTCTTTTTCAAATAAAATCATAGATAAAATTGAAACTCCACTTAACATATTTCACATATGCTAAGTTGGAGTTTCCCTCTTTTTCAAAAGCACACTTTTAAAAATTACTATCTCCATTCAACATGTTCAAATTTGTTGAATGAAGATTATATTTTCAAATATAACCATAACATAAAATTGAAACTCCACTTAACAAATTCCACATATGCTAAAGTTGAAGTTTCCTTATTTCAAAAGTAAGAAATCCACACAAAGTCAAGACATATTTTGAAATCCATTTGGCATAGACAAATTTGTCAAATGAGAATTCCCCTTTCTTTTGGAAAATAAAACAACTTGAATTCTATTTGGAACACTCACATTTGTCAAATAAGGTTCTTCTTTTCCAAGGTCTTGAAAATAAAAATACGTTTAGACTTCATTTCATATACCCAAATTTTGCAAATGAGAGTCCCATTTCTAAAATTTACAAAAACTATATTGAACTCTATTTAACATATCCAAATTTGTTAAATAGATTTCCCCTCTTTCAAAAAAAAAATCATAAATACACTTGACTTCCACTTAACATACCAAATTTGTTAAGTGAGAGTCTCATTTTCAAACACTTGTCAAATACACTTGACTTCTACTTAACATACCAAATTTGTTATGTGAGAGTCTCATTTTCAAAACACAAATCATATCACATTTGACTTTCACTTAACATACCAAATTTATTAAGCGAGTGCCTCATTTTCAAACACAAATCATATCACATTTGGCTCTTACTTAACATACCAAATTTGTTAAGTGAAAGTCTCATTTTAAAACACATGTCAAACACATTTGGCCTCTACTTAACATACCAAATTTGTTATGTAAGAAGCCCCACATTCAAATTAAATCAACATATATCACACACAGAATCAACCACCACAAGCAAAGTTTTTCTTTGCAAAATTCATAAACAATCACAACCTTTCCCTAGCATACCTAAACTTGCTAAGTAAAGTTTTTTCAAAATCAAAATTTTCAAGCAAGATACACAGCACAAATATCTTCAAAGGTCTCTCCACATATTTGAGCCCCACCCAACCTACTTAAACTTGTTGAGTATGGGTTCTAAATCAAAATCATATGGCAAAGATTCTCACATATAATCTCTCCAATGATCCCTACTTAACATAACTAAATTTGTTGAGTGTGGGTTCAAATTTCCAAATGAAGTCTATAAATTATTTTTGAAGGTGAATACCAAAGCAATGGACTAATTTAATTATATTTTCAATAAATGCAGAGTTTTAGCCTACCACTTTTTAGCTGCATTATAGATGGATCCTAGCAAGTTTATCTCCATCCCGCCCAGCCTTTGACTTGGTGATCGACAAGCTCACATCGACCACTACATGTTTGATTCAGTTTGGTCATAGATTTGAGGTTGTCCAAGTTACTTATGAGGGAACTATCCTCATGATAGTCAGTAAAGAGGAGGTGGTGGGACAGACGCCACTTATTTTCTTTGGCATGCCTTCTAACTCTGAGTTCCCTCCACTAAAGAGGATGGAACTAGAGGTCCCCACAGTGAGAGAAGTAGCTTCAACGCAATTAGTTTCAGTTCTAGTGGTAGCACGAGCAGTGTTAGTGGTTCCCTTGTCTGGTCCATCAGTTGTTCATCTTATTGTCCCGACGAGGGCTGACACCTCCTCATTGGTCCCCTCAAAGGGGAAGGCTATCTTGATCTCCGAGATAGTCTTCCTACCAGGTAGGTTCTCTCACCGCTCAACTCATCCGCACTCAAAGTCGCAATAAGAGTTAAGCTGGCAACATCATGAGCGAGCAGGTGTAGAGGCAGAGGTAGCTTCCCATGTTGCAGAAGAGGGTTCACCCCGGGAGGTCTCCCCCCTACATAGTAGCAATATATTATATCCCCTCTCAAGCTCAGATGGAGAGGAGGACTATAGGAAGATTGAAATATCACCTCCACCACCAACTTATTATGAGGCACCGACTAGGGAGAGTAGGAGGCCCTATGCCAAATTTGGGTCAGTTATCGCCAGATAAAAAGAGTCTAAGGATGCTTGAAGTTTGATGCATTGTATGACCTATGGTCTTTGATCTCTAGGAGTGTCAAGGATCAGATACATAGAGCCGATACGAGGCAGTGGTAGTGCATTCACATAGGAAAGAGAGAGGAGGTATGCCCTTAGTCCAACCTTCATTCTTGTAGATTTCCAGAGTCGCTATACCATACCGATAAGTATAGCTCACATTCACACAATCATGAGGAGAGCTCTTGAATGTAAATGATGTCTCCACCAAACACACACTCATTATTTACCTCCAAGACATGTTCCAAAGATCTCCTATGTCAAGGCACATAAGTCAATCGGGGAGAAGAAAGCCTTATTGGTGATCCAGCTACAGCCTGAGGGTCCCATTCCATCTACTCCACTAGTTGAGGTGAGGTCAAGCTCTCCTTCTTGACCTTCCACTTCAACTATGGTGAAGAAGAAATGGAGACCCAAGAGCGACATAGTCATTCCACCACCCCCACCAGCTGGAAAGCAATAGTAGTGTAAGGAGGGAGGGTTCCATAATTCTATGGTAGATCCCATGTACAACACTCCATCTAGTCTCATGAGCATCTATCTTCTAGTAGATAGTCTTCCCATAGATAGCACTCCGCAAGCAAAGGTTAGAGATTTTTGTCAGTGAACATAGCCCTACTACTGATCAGTAATGAGTGTTTGTACCAGCACAGTTAGATCATTCCTTGGATGAAATTCTAGCATAGTATTTTACAAAAAGAGGAAAATCAGAAGCGAATCATTATGAGGAGGAAGGGAAGGGCTTCATCCTCGATGAGGATGATTTGTTGGAGGACTCAAAAGTCCACATGGTCGATAATGGGAGCTCCTCAATGAGACCAAGTAGAGTCGAAGCTATTGTGGTTGAAGAAGATGATGCTGTCCATTCAACCTAGCACCTCCTTCAGCAAATTAGATAGAAGGATAATCAAATCAACTAGATGGAGAAAAGGATGGAATACTTGTTAGTAGTTATACATGCACTCCAAAACTAGGCCTCACCAACATATATACCGATAGGTAGATCATCCTGAAGTTCACAACATCAGATCGCCCAAGAGCACTTCTAGTAGATCGTGATAATGGTAGCTTGCATAGGAAGGTGGTGGATAGTACCTCCATGCATGAGAAGGATATCAAGCACATGGTGGAATAGTATGTGAGGAAAGTGCTGGCACAAGCCCGAGGTGGCTCATTTTTTCTAAAGGGTAGACACTACCTAGAGGAATTTGATGCGGTCTAATATGCTAAGGGTTTCATGCCTCATTCTTTTAAAATCTTTGATGACAGTGGGAAACCTCGCCAACATATTGCACATTTCAGGGCCGATTGTTACAATGTCAGAGGTAGTTACACCCTTCATTTCAAATTGTTTATTAACAGTTTAGCGAATGTTGCATTTGACTGGTATGCCAAACTACCCAATGGTTCGGTAAAGACATTTAGTTAGTTGGAGCACATCTTCATTAGAAGGTTTGTTAGAGCTCAAAGCAAAGGGTTATCGTTGGAGACCTCATTATAGAAAAGCAAAATCCCAATGAGTCCCTTATTGATTAATTTCTCAGGTGGCAAAACTTGAGTATGAAATGCGAACCATAATTGTCTAGACAACACGCCATAGAGATTCTCCTGAAGAACATTCATGGCCTGGTCGCTTTCATGCTCAAGGGTTTTCCATTCAAAACCTTTGAGAAACTAATCAACAAAGGTGAATATTCTACAAGAGGAAGCCAAATAACTATCTTTCTAGGAATAATCAACTAAGCCCAAATCTCAAAAGGCATTTGAGAATAAGTCAGGGGTAGTCACAATAGATAATAAAGGGAAGCAGCTAGCTAGGGTTTAGTCGGATAGGCCTCGAGCTTAACAGGCTTTTTTGTCACCTCCTCTGCCACCACCTCGATCATCATATCGACCACCTCAGTTGCCACAACAGCCACCACCACCGCCTCCTCATTAACATCCTCAGTAGTAGTATTCCTACCCGCCACCAGGTAGCTATTACTTACCTATTCATGCTAATAATTGAATAAGCCTTATTCATTCAAGAGGGAGGTAGTTAGGAAGATTTTTAAGAATCTTTTAAAGAAGCTTGATTTTCAAGTACTAGAGCCTAAGAGGCCAGAAGAAGTGGGCAAGAGCTATGATCCAAACTATTGCCCCTACCACCACATGTGAGGCCATGTCATAGAAGATTGAATTGCCTTTAATGACTGGCTTGAGCTTAGCTATAAGTCATGTGGCATCGTCATCCCCAAGGAATACCTATTAGAACAACCTTCTATTTCTATTAGAGTAATCCTTGGGTATACATTTGATCCTCTTAAGACAAAGGAAGGTTGGAATATCTCCCTAACCAGAACCTCCAAGAAAATCATTTATAAGATTTGGAAACTACCCTTGCAGGTTCCTGAGGAAGCTCAAATCTCCAACTCCAAGGAAGGTTTGTAAGTTACTAAGGATAACTTGAGTGAGGTAGGAGCCCAGCCAGCACAAAGATCCTCCACTGCCCGTGATAGTGTAGCAACCACCGACCGGGTTCCAACACTTTCCATAGGCATACGCCTCTCCAAATGCCTCTT
>CM038216.1:70825104-70902438 GCA_021442155.1 Cymbidium sinense
TGAAATGTTGAACCTAAATTTGTTATATGTTAAAGAAAAATTTGAAAAACCCTAAACCCTAAACTAAAACCTGAGACCTAAACCTAAAACCTAAACCTTAAACTCCAAACCCTAAATCTTGGAAACCCTAAACCATAAACCCTAAAATCGTAAACCCTAAACCCTAAACCCTAAAACCTAAACCCTAAACCCTGAACCCTAAACCCTGTACCCTAAATGCTAAACTAACCCTAAACTATAAAAAGCTAGAAACCTAAACCCAAACTAAATAAAACCTAAAAATAAAATAAATAAATAAACCTAAACCAAAATAAAATAAAATAAAAACATAAAGTAAAACCTAAACCTAAACCTAAACCCAAAAGAGAATTAAATAAAAAACTAAATTAAAATAAAATAAATAAAAGCCTAAACTAAACTAAAATATAAAAAACCTAAATGAAATAAAACTAAGCCTAAAATAAAAATAAAATAAACCAAAAATAAAATAAAATAAAATAAAATAAAAACTAAAAAAACTAAACCTGAAAAATAAACTAATAAATAAAACATAAAAAAAACCTACACCCTAAACTAAAAAAATATAACATAAATAAAAATAAAATAAACCTAGGCCTAAACTAAAATAAACTAAACTAAAATAAATTAAACCTATCCCTAAACTTAAAATAGATTAAACCTAAACCTAATATTAAACTAAATAAATTAAAATAAACTAAAAATAAGCTTAAACATAAACTAAAAAATAAAACCTAGAAATAAACCTAAAATAAAAACCTAAAACCTAAACCTAAAAAAATAAAATAAAAATATAAACTTAAACCTAAAAATAGAAAGTAAAACCTAAACCTAAAAATTAAAATAAAAATAAAACTAAACTAAAAAAAGGCCTAAACCTAAAAAATAAACTAAAATAAAAAACCTAAACTAAAATAAATAAATTAACTAATTAAAATAATTTAAAATAAAAATAATCCTAAATAAAAATAAAAAATAAAATAAACTAAAATAAATAAAAAATAAATTAAATATACTAAATAAACATAAACCTACCAGTATACTTAATTTAAAAATAAATAAATAAATAAATAAAACAAGTAAATAAATAAATAACACCTAAGCCAAAACTCTAAACCCTAAATCTGTAACTCGAAACCTAAACCCTAAAGCCTAAAACCCTAAACCCAAAAACCCTAAAATCTACAACCCTAAACCCTAAACACTAAACTCCAAACCCTAAACCCTAAACCAAAAACCCAAAACCTTAAACCCAAAACCCTAAATCCTAAAAATCTAAAAACTTAAAAACATAAACGTGAACTAAATAAAATCTAAAAGTTAAAAAAAGAAAAAACCTAAACCTTAACCTAAAAATAAAATATAATAAAAAATAAAAAAACTAAACTAATAAGTAAATAAACTTAAAAATAAAAAACTTAAATAAAATATAAACTAAATTGAAAATAAAAATAAAATAAAATATATAAAAAAAACTAATCCTAAAAAATAAACCTAAAAAGAATGTAAAAATAAATAAAAAATAAAACCTAAACTCTAAACTAAAGAAAAAACCTAAAATTAAAATAAACAAAATAAATAAACCTAAACCAAACTAAAATAAAATAAAGTAAACTAAAAAAACCTAAACCTAAACCTAAAATATAGAAAACCTAAACCCTAAACTAAATAAAGAAAATAAACAAAAAATAAACCAAAACCTAAGATAAAAAAATTAAACCTAAAAATAAAGCTAAAATAAAAACCTAAAACCTAATCCTAAAAAAATAAAATAAAAACCTAAACCTAAACCTAAAAGTAAAAAATAAAACATAAACATAAAAAATAAAATAATAATAAAACTAAACAAAATAATGAACATAAACATAAACATAAACCTAGAAAAGCAAACTAAAATAAAAAACCTAAACTAAAATAAATAAATCGGGAATAAATAAACTAAACTAAATAAAAATAAAAAAGTAAGACTAAATAAAAATAAAAAATAAAATAAATTAAAATAAATAAAAAATAAACTAAAATAAACTAAATACACCTAAACCTACCAATTTACTTAATTTATAAAAAAGAAAAAAAGCCTAAACCTTAAACCCTAAACCCTAAACCCTAAACCCTAAACACTACAACTAATCCTAAACCCTAAACCCTAAACCTACAACCCTAAACCCTAAACCCAAAACCCTAACCCTAACCCTAAGCTCTAAACCCTAAACCCTGAACCCTAAAACCCTAAACCCTAAACTCTTAACTAACCCTAACCCCTAAACCCTAAATACCCAAAACCCTAAATCCTAATCCCTAATCCCTAAACCGTAAGCTAACCCAAAACCCTAAAGCCTAAACCCTAGAAAGCCTAAACCCTAAAGCTAAACACATCCTAACTAAACCCTAAACCTAAAACCCTCCTAACTCCTAAACCCTAAACCTTAAATTCTAAAAGCTTAAATCCTAAAACCATAAACCCTAACCCTAAACCCTAACCTAAACCCTAAACAATAAACCAAAAAATAAATAAAAAATAAAACCTAAACCCTAAACTGAAAAAACCTAAACCTGAAATAAAAATAAAATTAACCTAAACCTACACTAAAATGAATAAAACATGGACCTAAACCTAAAATAAATTAAACCTAAACCCTAAACTAAATAAATTAAAATAAAGTAAAAATAACTTAAACCTAAACTAAAAAAAAGAAAACCTCAAAATAATCCTAAAATAAAAACCTAAGACTTAAAAAAATAGAAAATAAAAAATAAAACTTAAACATATAAAATATAAAACTAAACTAAAAAATAAACATAAACCTAAACCTAAACATAAAAAATAAACTAAAAAAAATCTAAACTATAATAAATAAACCTAAAGTAGATAAACTAAATTAAATAAAAATAAAATAAAATAAACTATAAATAAAAAAATATGCTAAATAACCTAAATAAATTTAAACTTATCGATTTACTTAATTTTTTTTTAAAAAAAAAACCCTAAACCCTAAACTAACCATAAACCCTACATTATAAACCCTAAACCCTAAACCCTAAACCCTAAACCTTAAACCCTAAACCTTAACCCTAACCATAAACTAAAAACCCTAAACCCTAAAATTTAAACTAACTCTAAACCCTAACCCCTAAACCCTTAAAACCTTAAACCTTAAAGCCTAAAGCCTAAACTCTAAAATAACCATAAAATCTAAGCTAACCCTAAACCCTAAATCCTAAACCCTAAAACCTAAACCCTAAAAACCCTAAACCCTAAAGCCTAAACACTAAACCTTAAACCTTAAACCCATAACCCTAAAAAGCCCTAAACCTTAATCCTTAACCCTAAACCCTATGCCCTAAAAGCATAAACCCCAAAACCCTAAATCCTAAATGTTAAACCCTAAACCCTAAACCCTATACTTAAAAACCTAAACCTAATCCTAAAGTTACTAAATAAATTAAAAAAATGTAAACCCTAAAACCTAATAAACCTAAACATAAACCTAAACACTAAGAATGGTAACCTGACGGATGGAACATCACAACTGTGCTCACTAGACCGTGGTGGAGCGTGAGGCTACATCGTAGTGGTGGGGTATCTAGAGGTGTTGGTGGATATGGAGGTGGTGATTGGAGCAAGGTGGTTATGGAGGCGAGGCGATGGAGGTTCTGACCATGGCGAGGGGAGAGATCGGGGATATGATGGTGATCTGCTACCGAGAGTCGATGACGATGGGAACTAAGGAAATTGAAGAATGGTCGATCCGATCTGCTATTTATTGAACTGTGTCTTGATAGTAGAGATAGTTCTAGTTATATATGGTTTTTAATTCGCTCTATGCATGCTCATTTTATATTTATGTTGTTTCTTGTGTCTTAGAAAACTTTGTGTGTTACTTTGTTGATCAAATCAAAAAGAAGAATTGTTAAATCTTAATTTATTCTCTGTTAAAATAAAAAAACCAATAACAAAAAACACTAGAATAAAACTTAAACCATAAACCTAAAACTTAAACCCTAAACCCTAAACCCTAAAAACTCTAAACCCTAGAACCTAAACCCTAATCCTAAACCCTAAAACCTAAATCCCTAAACCCTAAACCTTAAACCCTAAAACCAAAACCCTAAACCCTAAAACCAACACCTTAACAAAATAAAATTAACCTAAACCTAAACTAAAATAAGCTAAACTAAAATAAATAAAACCTAAACCTAAAGCTAAAATATACAAAACCTAAACCTAAACTGAAAAATAAAACCTAAAAATTAACCTAAAATAAAAACCTAATACCTAAACTTAAATAAATAAAATAAAAATCTGAACATAAACCTAAAAATTAAAAAAAAACATAAACCTAAAAAAAAATAAAAATAAAATTGAACTAAAAAATGAATAAAAACCTAAACCTAAACCTAAAGATAAACTAAAATGAAAAACCTAAATTAAAATAAATATACTTAAAATAAATAAACTAAACAAAATAAAAATAAAAAATAAACTTAAATAAAATAATAAATAAACATAAACCTACCAGTTTACTTAATTTAAAAAAAAACCCTAATCCCTAAACCCTAAACCCTAAAACTAACCCTAAACCCTAAATGGTAAACCCTAAAACTAACCCTAAACCCTAAAAAACCCTAAATCCCAAACCCTAAACCCTAAACCCTAAATAATGAAAAAAAATAAAATAAACCTAAAAAAATTCTAAATGCTAAACTCTAAATCCTAAACCTACAATGCTAAACCATAAACCCTAAACCTTAAGCCTTAACCAAAACATAAAACCTAAACCTAAATCTAAACTAAACTAAATATAATCAAACCTAAACCTAAGCCTAAACTAAAAAATAAATAAAAAAATGAATAAACAGAAACTAAATAAAATAAAATTAAATTACGTTAAATAAATAAATAAAATAAACTTAAACCTAAACTAAACTAAAATAAATTAAACTAAACTAAACTAAACCTAAACCTAAACCTAAACCTAAACCTAAACCTAAACTAAATAAATTAAATAAATAAACCTAAACTAAAAATAAACTAAATAAATAAACTAAGCTAAACTAAACTAAACTAAAATAAACCTAAAACCTAAACTAAATAAACCTAAACCTAAATAAATAAAATTAACTAAAATAAAATAAACTAAACCAAAATAGAAATTAAAAATAAATAAACTAAACTAAATAAATAAACCTTAACTTAATAAACTAAATAAATAAATAAATAAATCTAAACCTAAACCTAAACTAAATTTAATAAATAAACCAAAACTAAAATAAAAAATAAACATAAACCTTTACCTAAATAAAAACCTAAACATAAAAACCTAAATAAACCTAAACCTAAACCTAAACCTAAACAAACCTAACAAACTTAAACTAAAATAAACATAAACTAAAATAAAATAAAATTAAATAAATAAACTAAAATAAATAAACATAAACCTAAATAAAATAAACCTAAACTAAATAAACCTAAACCTAAATATAACTTAAACCTAAACCTAAACCTAAACCTAAATTAGTAAACCTAAACTAAAATAAATCCTAAACCTAAACCTATACTAAATAAACCTAAACCTAAACTAAAAATAAACCTAAACTAAATAAAACTAAACTAAATAAAACCTAAACCTAAACATAAACTAAACAAAAAAAATAAAATAAACTTAAACCTAAATAAACTAAACTAAACAAAACAAAAAAAAAACTAAACTAAATAAATAAACTAAAAAAAAGCTAAAACCAAAACTAAAATAAATAAACTAAACTAAACCTAAACCTAAACCTAAACCTAAACCTAAAAATAAACTAAACTAAACTACATTAAACTAAATAAAACATAAACCTAAACTAAATAAATAATCTAAATAAAATTAACTAACTAAACTAAATTAAATAAATAAACCAAAACATAAAAAATAAACCTAAATATAAATAAAATAAAACTTAAACCTAAACCTAAACCTAAACATAAACCTAAACTAAACCTAAACCTAAACCTAAACCTAAACTTAAACCTAAACTAAACTAAAATAAATTAAAATTAATTAAAATAAAGTAAACTAAAAATAAACTAATTAAACAAAACTAAATAAATAAACCTAAACCTAAACTAAACTAAAAATAAACTAAAATAAAATTAAACTAAATAAATAAATAAAGCTAAACTAATCTAAACTAAACAAACCTAAACTTAAACCTAAACCTAAACTAAATAAAATAAACTAATAAAAAAATAAACTAAATAAAATATACCTAAACCTGAACCTAATCCTAAACTAAATAAATAAACTAAATAAACTAAAATAAAATAAACTAAATCAACCTAAGCATAAACTAAGTAAAAAATCTAAATAAACTAAATAAAATTAAACTAAAATAAACCTAAACTAAATAAACCTAAAAGCTAAACCTAAACTAAACTAACCTAAACTAAAATAAATAAAATAAACATAAACCTAAACTAAATAAAATAAACCTAAACTAAAGGAAACTAAACTAAAAAAAACCTAAAAAAAAACCTAAACCTACACCTTAACCTAAAACCTAAACTAAAATAAACCTAAACTTAAAGTTAAACCTAAAGAAACTAAAACCTAAACCTAAACTTAAATTAAACCTAAACCTAAGCCTAAACTAAAATAAACTAAACTAAACTAAAATAAACCTAAGCCAAAACCTAAAATAAATAAATAAATAATCTTATACCAAAACCTAAAATAAACCTAAACCTAAACCTAAACTAAACTAAACCTAAAAACATATAATCTAAATAAAATAAACTAAATAAACTAAACTAACCTAAACATAATCCTAAACCTAAAAAATAAAGATAAATCTAAACCTAAACATAAACCTTAAATAAATAAAAAATAAACTAAATAAGTTAATAAACTAAACAAACTTAAACCTACATAAACCCAAACTAAACTAAGTAAATAAAAATAAAAATAAATCAAATAAACCTAAACTAAAGTAAATAAACTAAACTAAAAACCTAAATATTTAAAATACACTAAACTAAATAAATAAGCCTAAACAAAATAAAATAAACTAAACCTAAAAAAAATTAAACCTAAACCTAAACCTAAACTAAAACTAAATAAACCTAAACCCTAAACCTAAACCTAAAAACAAACTAAACCTAAACCTAAATAAAACTAAATAAAACCTAAACAAAAAATTAAATAAACCCTAAACTAAATAAATAAATTGAATAAATATACTAAATAAACCTAAATAAATAAAATAAAATAAAGTAAACTAAATATATAAAAATAAAATATAATAACATAAAAACCTAAACCTAAACCAAACCGTGAACCTAAAATAAAAACCTGAACATAAACCTAAGCTAAAAATAAAAATAAAAATAAACTAAAGTAAATAAAATAATAAACTAAAGTAAAATAAACAAATAATAAACTAAATATAAAAATAAACCTAAATAAATAAAGTAAGTATAAAATAAATAAATAAATATAAACCAAAACTAAACCTAAACTAAATAAACCTAAACTGAAACCTAAACCTAAACCCTAAACCCTAAATAAAATAAAACAAAATAGGCCAAACTAAATAAAACATAATCCTAAACCTAAATAAACTAAATATATAAACTTAAACTAAAACCTAAATAAATAAATAAATAAAATAAATAAATTGAAACCTTAACATAAACATAAACTAAACTAAATAAGCTAAAAGTTAAATAAACAAATAAAAATAAACCTAAACTAAATAAAACTAAAAACAAAGTAAACCTAAAAATAAAATAAACTAAACTAAACTAAAATAAATAAACCTAAACCTAAACTAAAAATAAACTTAAAAAAGAAACCTTATTAAATAAACTAAATAAAGTAAACTAATAAAATAAAATTAAAATAAAATTAAAATAAATAAACCTAAACCTAAAAATAAAAAAGCTAAACTAAATAAACCTAAATAAACCTATACCTAAACATAAACTAAAATAAACTAAAAGCCTAAACCTAAACCTAAACCTAAACCTAAATAAACTAAAATACAAATAAAAATAAACCTTAACCTAAATAAAAATATAATAAACCTAAACTAAACCTAAACCTAATATAAAAACTAAATAAACAAACTAAATAAAACCTAAACCTAAATAAAAATAAAACATAAACTAAATAAACCTAAATAAAAATAAAATAAAAAATAAATAAACTAAATAAACCCTAAACTTAAATAAAATCTAAACTTAAACTTTAATAAAACCTAAGCCCTAAACCTAAACTAAACTAAATAAACCAAAATATATATACCTAAACCTAAACTAAATATACTAAAAACTAAACTAAATAGCTAAAAATAAATAAACTAAATAAAAAGTAAATAAAACCTAAACCCAAAATAAACCTAAACCTAAATAAACTTAAACTAAACTAAAATAAAACCTTAAATAAATAAAAACTAAACTAAATAAGCAAATAAACTAAATAAACTAAACTAAAAACCTAAATTAAAATAAACTAAATAAAACCTAAACCTAAATATTTAAATTAAACAAAACTAAATAAATAAACCTAAATAAAATAAAATAAACTAAACCTAAAGAAACTTAAACCTAAACCTAAACTAAAACTAAATAAACCTAAACCCTTAACCTAAACCTAAAAATAAACTAGACCTAAACCTAAACAAAAATTTAAATAAACCGTAAACTAAATAAATAAATTGAATAAATATACTAAATAAACCTAAATAAATAAAATAAATTAAACTAAATAAATAAAAATAAAATAAAATAAAATAAAAACCTAAACTGAAGCCAAACCGTAAACCTAAAATAAAAACCCAAACATAAACCTAAGCTAAAAATAAAAATAAAAATAAACTAAATTAAATAAAATAATAAACTAAAATAAAATAAATGAAATAAAATAAATAAAAAATAAATTAAATATGAAAATAAACCTAAATAAATAAAGTAAGTAAAAAATAAAATAAATAAATAAATATAAACCAAAACTAAACCTAAACTAAATAAACCTAAACCGAAACCTAAACCTAACCCCTAAACCTTAAATAAAATAAAACAAAATAAACCAAACTAAATAAAACCTAATCATAAACCAAAACAAATAAATAAACTAAATAAATAAAATTAAACCTAAACCTAAATAAATAAATAAACAAAATAAATAAACCTAAACCTAAACATAAACCTAAACTAAACTAAATAAACTAAAAGTTAAATAAACAAATAAAAGTAAACCTAAACCTAAACCTAAACTAAATAAAACTAAAAACTAAGTAAACCTAAAAATAAAAATAAACTAAACTAAACAAAAATAAATAAACCTAAAAAATAAACCTTATTAAATAAACTAAATAAACTAAACTAATAAAATAAATTTAGAATAAAATAAAAATAAATAAACCTACACCTAAAAATAAAAAACCTAAAGTAAATAAACTTAAATAAACTTAAACCTAAACATAAACTAAAATAAACTAAAAGCCTAAACCTAAACCTAAACCGAAATAAACTAAACTACAAATAAAAATATACCTTAGCCTAAATAAAAATATAATAAACCTAAACTAAACCTAAACCTAAAATAAAAACTAAATAAAAACTAAACATAAACCTAAATAAAAATTAAATAAAAAATAAATAAACTAATTAAACCCTAAACTTAAAGACAACCTAAACCTAAACTTAAATAAAACCTATGCCCTAAACCTAAACTAAATAAAATAAACTAAAAAAATAAACCTAAACCTAAACTAAATAAACTAAAAACTAAATTAAATAAACTAAACAAAACTAAAAAACTAAGAATAAATAAACTAAATAAAAATTAAATAAAACTTAAACCCAAAATAAACCTAAATCTAAAAATGTAATCTTAAATAAACTTAAACTAAACTAAAATAAAACTTAAACTAAACTAAATTAAAAAAAAAACTAAAAAAAACTAAAATTAAAAATAAAACCTAAACCCAAACTTAAATTTAAACTATAAATAAATAAAAGAAATAAAAAAATAATGAAATAAACCTAAACTAAATGAAAAATAAAAACCTAAAAATTAAATAAAACCTAAACTAAAATAAAAATAAAAATAAACTAAATTAAAATTAAATAAACCTAAACCTAAACCTAAACTAAATAGAAACATAAAAAATAAACTTAAACCTAATTGAAAAAAGCCTAAACCCTAAACCCCAAAACCCTAAACCCTAAACCCTAAACCCTAAACCCTAAACCGTAAAACCCTAAACCCTATCGCTAAATCATAAACACTAAACCCTAAAACCTAAAACCATAAACCTTAAACCCTAAAGCCCAAACCCTAAACCCTAAAACCTAAACACTAGAAACCTAAAAACTTAAACCTAAACTAAATAAAACCTAAAGATAAAATAAATAAAAAAATTTAAACCAAAATTAAATAAAAAATTAAATAAAATGAAAACCTAGATATGGAGGCGGGAGGAGGGATGGAGGTTACAACTGTGGTGGTGGATATGGAGGTGGTTGTTGGAGGGTAAGGAGGGAGGAGAGCAACTGAGGTTACAACCATGTTGATGGAGGGAGAGATTGGATGATGGTGGATCATGCTCAAGCCGGTGGTTCTGATGGAAACTAGAGAAACTGAAGAATGGACGACCCAAATCTGCTGCATATGGAACTATGTCTTTACAGTAGAGACGGTTCTAGTTATCCAAGGTTTTTAATTTGCTCTATGCGAGCTCATATTTATCTATGTCATCTCTTGTGTCTTAGAAAACTTGGTGAGTTACTTGGTTGATGAAATCGAAATGAAGAAATGTTGAATCTGAATTTGTTCTCTGTTAAAAAAAAACAAAAACCCTAAATCTTAAACTAAAACCTGAACCCTAGATCTAATACCAAAACCCTAAACATTAAACCATAAACCCTAAAACCTAACCCCTAAACCCAAAAATCTAAACCCTAAACCCTAAACCCTAAATGCTAAAGCACTAAACCCTAAACCTTAAACACTAAACAATAAACCCTAAACCCTAAACCCTAAAACCTAGAACCATAAACCCTAAACCCTAAACCCCAAACCAAACCCTAAACTTAAAACTTAAAACCTAAACAAAAATAAATAAAAAAATATAAAAAAAAGCTAAACCTAAAAAAAATAAAATAAAATCAAAACATAAATAAAAATAAATAATGTACCTAAATAAATATAAAATATAAACTATACTAACATAAATAAAAAATGAACTAAATAAACCTAAACCTACCATTTTACTTAATTTTAAAAAAAACCCTAAACCTAAAACTAACCCTAAACCTACAACCCTAAACTAACCCAGAACCCTAAGCTAACCCTAAACCCTAAACCCATAAAACCCTAAACCCTAAATCCAAAACACTAAACCTTAAACCCTAACAATAAACTCTAAACCATAAACCCTAAAACCCTAAACCCTAAAACCCAAAACCCAAAACCCAAAACCCAAAATCCTGAACACTAAAAACCTAAACTAAATAAAACCTAATAATAAAATAAATAAAAAACCTTAACTTAAATAAAATAAAAAATAAAAAGGTAGACTAAAATGTAAACCTAAAACTAAAAATAAAATAAAATAAAATAAAATAAACTAAAACAAAATAAATATAAACCTAAACTAAACTAAAAAATAAAATAAACTTAAGAACAAAACACCAAAATAAAATAAAAACTAAATGTAAAATAAGAATAAAATAAACCTAAAATAAAGAATATAAAAACTACATAGAAACCTTAACCTAAAAAATAAACCTAAAAATAACACCTAAAATAAATAAAAAATAAAACCTAAACCCTAAACTAAAAAAAAACCTAAACCAAAAATAAAAATAAAATAAACTAAATAAAATAAACCTAAACCTAAACCTTAAACTATGTAAAATATAATAAACTAAAAATAATTCTAAACTAAAAACCTAAAACCTAAACCAAAGAAAATAAAATAAAAACATAAACCTAAACCTAAACCTAAAAATATTAAATCAAACCTAAACCTAAATAATAAAATAAAAATAAAACTTATCTAAAAAATAAACTTAAACTTAAAAAATAAACTAAGATAAAAAACCTAAACTAAAATAAATAAACTAAACTAAATACAAATAAAAAACCTAAATAAATACAAAAAATAAAATAAACTCAAATAAATAACAAAATAAACTAAATAAACCTATAATTTACTAAAATGAAACCTAAATAAATGCTAAACCTAAACTAAACCCTAAACCCTAAACCTTAAAACCTAAACCCTAAACTAAACACTAAACAAACCTTAAACCTAAACTTAAACCCTAAACCTAAACCTAAAACTCTAAACCTTAAACCTTAAACTAAACTAAATATAAACTTAAATAAACTTAAACCTAATACAACCCTACCCTAAACCCTAAACTAAACCTAAACCCAAAACTAAACCTAAAAACTTAAACTCTAAACTATAAATACTAAACCTCCTACTAAAAAAAATAAACTAAACTAAACTCTAACCCTAAACTTAAACCTATCTTAAACCCAAAACCTAAACTCCTAAAGTTTAAAACTTAAACCTTAAACCATTAAAGCCTAAACCTTAACCCCAAAACATAAAAACCCTAAAACCTTAAATCCTAAACCCTAAACCCAAAACCCAAAACCCTAATCCCTAAACCCTAAAAACCTTAAACTCTAAATCATAAACACAAAACCCTAACCTTAAACCCTAAACCCTAAAACCCTAACCCTAAACCCAAAACAATAAACCGTAAACCCTAAAAACCTAAAAACCTAAACCTAAACTGAATAAAACCTAAAAATAAAATAAATACTTAAAAAACCTAAACTTAAATAAAATAAAATAAAAAGCTAATCTAAAACCTAAACCTAAACCTAAAATAAAATAAAATAAACCAATAAAAATAAACTAAAATAAAATAAATAAAAACCTAAACTAAACTTAAAAATAAAATAAACCTATGTATAAAAAATCTAAATAAAATAAAAAACTAAGTGTATCCTAAAATAAAATAAAATTTAAATTAAATAGAAACCTAGACCTAAAAAATAAACCTTAAAATATGACCTATAAATAAATAAAAATTAAAACCTAAACCCTAAACTAAAAAAAAACCTTAACCTAAAATAAAAATAAAATTTACAAAATAAAATAAACCTAAACCTAAACTAAAATAAACTAAACTAAAATAAATGAAACCTAAACCTAATCCTAAAATAAAATAAACCTAAACATAAACCTAAACTAAAGAAAATTAAAATAAACTAAAAATAAACCTAAACCTAAACTAAAAAATAAACCTAAAAATAAACATAAAATAAAAACCTAAAACCTAAACCTTAAAAAAAGACCTAAACTTGACCTAAAAATAAAAAATAAAACCTAAACCTAAAAATTAAAAGAAAAATAAAACTCAACTAAAAAGTAAACTTAAACCTAAACCTGAACCTAAGAAAAAAACTAAAATAAAAAAGCTAAATGAAAATAAATAAACATACAATAAATCAATTAAATTAAATAAAAAAAAAAAATAAACCTAAATAAAAAATAAACTAAAATAAATAAAAAATAAACTAAATAAACCTAAACCTATCGATTTACTTAATTTAAAAAAAGCCATAAACCCGAAATCCTAAACCCTAAACCCTAAACTCTAAAAACGCTAAACCCTAAAGCCTAAACACTAAACCCTAAACCCTAAACCCTAAAACCTAACCCTAAACCTTTAGCCCTAAAACCCTAAACCCTAAAACCCTAAACCATAAACCCTAAACCCTAATAACCTAAAAACCTAAACCTAAACTAAATAAATCCTAATAAGTAAATAAATAAGAAAACCTAAACCTAAATAAAATAAAAAAATAAAATAAAATAAAAACCTAAAATAAAACCTAAACCTAAAGTTAAAAATAAAATAAAATAAAAAATAAAAGTAAACTAAAGTTAAATAAATAAAAACCTAAATTAAACTATAAAAATAAAATAAATGAAAGAATAAAAAACCTACATAAAATAAAAATTAAATGTAAAATAAAAATAAAATAAACCTAAAATATAATAAAATAAAAACTAAGTAAACACCTAAACCTAAAAATAAACCTAAAAATAAATAAAAAATAAAATCTAAAACCTAAACATAAATTAAAAATATAATAAACAAAATAAAATAAACCTACACCTAAACTAAAATAAACTAAACTAAAAAATAAAAAACATAAACCTAAACTGAAAATAAACTAAACCTAAACCAAAACATAAACTAAATAAAATATAATAAACAAAAAATAAACCTAAACCTAAATTAAAAAAACAAAACCTATAAATAAACCTAAAATAAAAAACTAAAACCTAAACCTAAAAAAATAAAATAAAAACCTAAACCTAAATTTGAAAATAAAAAAGAAAAGCTAAACTTAAAAAATAAAGGAAATACAAAACTCAATTAAAAAATAAACCTAAACTTAAAAAATAAACTAAACTAAAAACCTAAACTGAAATAATAAACCTAAAAAAATAAACTAAACTAAATAAAAATAAATAAACCTAAAAAAAGTTTTAAATTAAAATAAACTCAAATAAATAAAAATTGACTAAATAAACCTAAACTTATGAGTTTACTTAAAAAAAGGCCCAAAACCTAAACCATAAATGCTAAACCCTAAATCCTAAACCCTAAACCCTAAACCCTAAATCCTAAATCTTAAACCCTAAACTAAAATAAACTTTAAAATAAAACTTAAAAATAAATAAAAAATTAAACCTAAACCTAAATTAAAAATAAAATAAGTAAAATAAAATAAACTTAAACCTAAACTAAAATAAATAAAACATCAACCTAATCCTAAAATAAACTAAACCTAAACCTAAACCTAAACAAAATAAAATAAAATAAAAACCTAAACCTGAAACCTAAAAATAAACTTGAGCTTAAACTAAAAAATAAAACCTACAAAAATAAAACTAAAACCTAAACTTGATCCTAAAAATAAAAAATAAAACCTAAATAAAGAAAATAATAATAAAAATAATACTCAGCTAAAAAATAAACATAAACCTAAACCTAAACCTAAAATATATACTAAAATAAAATACATAAACTAAAATAAATATACTTAAAATAAATAAACTAAAATAAATAAAAAAATTAAACCTAAATAAAAAAATAAAAAATAAAATAAACCAAAATAAATAAAAAATAAACTAAATAAACCTAGACCTACTAGTTTACTTAATTTTTTCAAAAAACCATAAACCCAAAATCCTAAACCCTAAACCCTAAACTTACAACCCTAAACCCTAACCCTAAACCTTAAACCTTAAAAAACCCTAAATCCTAAAAAAACATAAACATTAAACCCTAAACCCTAACACTATTCCCTAAACCCTAAACACTAAACCCTAAACCCTAAACCCCAAACACTAAACCTAAAACTAAAGCAAAAAAATAAATTTGAAAATAAACCTAAACCCTAAAACTTAATAAACTTATACCTTAAGAATGGGCAGAAACTTGATGACCGGAACATCACCATCAACTAGGCTCAGTCAAGATCTAGCAGGAGGCGGGTGATGCATTATTGCGTTGGGGTTCTCAAGGTGATGATAGAGATGGTGGTCGAAGCAATGGTGGTTATGGAGGTAGGAGGAGTGACAATACATCCATGGTGGTGGCAGAGGGAGAGATCTGGGATATGATAGTATCCCACTACTCAAAAGGCTAGGGTGGTTCGAATGGGAAATGGAGAAATTGAAGAATGGACAATTCGATCTACTGCTTATGAAATTGTGTCTTTACAGTAGAGACGGTTCTAGTTACCAAAGATTTTTGATTTGCTCTATGTGTGCTCATTTTTACTTATATAGTTGCTTTTTTCTTAAAAAACTTGGTGTGCTACTTTGTTGATGAAATTGTAAAAAAGAAATGTTAAATCTGAACTTGTACTCTATAAAAAAAACTAAAAACCTTAAACCCTAAACTTAAAATCTAAACCCTAAACTCTAAACCTTAAACCCTAAACCCTAAAAACCCTAAACCCTAAACCCTAAAACTTAAAACTCTAAACCCTAAACCCTAAGACCTAAATCCTAAACTCGTAACCCTAAACCCTAAACCCTAAACCCTAAAAAGCTAAAAACCTAAACCTAAACTAAATAAAACCTAAAAAAAACCTAAACCAAAATAAAATAAAATTAAAACATAAACTAAATCCTAAACCTAAAACTAAATTAAAAATAAAATAAAAAATAAAAACGAAACTAAAATAAAATAAATAAAAACCTAAACAAAATTAAAAGATTAAAAACCTAGATAAATAAAAACTAAACATAAAATTAAAATAAAATAAACCTAAAATAAAATAAAATAAAAACTAAAAAAAACTGGAACCTAAATAATAAACCAAAAAATAAATAATAAAACCTAAACCCTAAACTAAAAAAAAACCCAAACCAAAAATAAGAATAAAATAAACCTAAACCTAAACTAAAATAACTAAAACCTAAACCTAAACCTAAACCTAAACTAAATAAAATAAAATAAACTAAAAATAAACCTAAACCTAAACTAAAAAATAAAACCAACAAATAAACCTAAAATAAAAACAAAAAACCTAAACCTAAAAAAATAAATAAAAACCAAAATCAAAACCTAAAAATAAAATATAAAACCTAAACAAAAAAAAAAGAAAATAAAAATAAAAATAAACTAAAAAATAAACTTAAACCTTAATAATAAACTAAAATAAAAAATCTAAACTAAAATAAATAAACCTAAAATAAATAAACTAAACTAAATAAAAATTAAAATAAACTTAAATCTAAATAAAAATAAAAATTAACCAAAATAAATAAAAAAATAAATTAAACAAACCTAAACCTACCATTTTACTTAATTAAAAAATAAATAAGTAAATCCTAAATCCTAAACCTTAAAAAAAACTAAAATAAAAAACTCTAACCATAAAATTGAAACTCTAAACCCTAGACCTACAACCCTAAACCCTAAACCCTAAACCCTTAACCCTAAACCCTAAATCTTAAACCTAAACCCTAAACCCTAAACCCTAAACCCTAAACCCTAAAAAACCCTAAACCCTAAACCCTAAAACATAAACCATAAAACCCTAAACCTAAACCCTAAACCCAAACCCCTCTACCCGTCCTCCCCCCGCCTGAGCTCTCTCTCATTCTCTGGAGATTTTTGAATCCCTCTTTGTGGTGCATCCTCGACTAGGGATCTCAGTTGCTTTGGCATTGGTTTTGATCAAATTCAAAGGCTTGAATGGCATCTGACAATTTGCATGATGCTTCATCATTGACCATGGTTGCAGTGAGTTCTATTCTTTGGGCTCCACCTCAAATTATGGATGCTTTGGCTAGGGCATCTAACATTTTGGGGCTTGGTGACCCTAATGTCGCTTCTTCTACTAAATCTTTTATGGAAGTGCGCTCTAGTAAGACTTCTCCCTCTATTGATTTGGTTAATCTCATTTTAATGTCTTTTAGAAGTTTTTCGATCATAATGTGCTCTGATGTGGATGTTGAAAAGTTGGCAAAACCATTTGAATTTTCTCTTGTCAGTAAATTTGCTTTGCGTTATCCAAATTTGGATAAGATCAACTCTTATTTCCATAATCTCAATTTTACGAGTGCTTTCTCAAATGGTCTTATTGACCTTTGGCATATCCTGATACAACTTTCTAATGATCTTATTCACATGTTTCTTCACATGTTTTTTGTGTCATTCCTATTTCATCTTTAATTGTCAAATGCATTGTTAAAGTGGTCACCTCTTTTTGACATTAAGGAAGAATCTCCTATTGTCCCAGTGTGGTTATCTCTTCCTAATATGTGCATTCATTTTGTTGCCCATCATGTGCTTTTATTTTCTCGACTTTATTTGGTCGGCCTTGCAACTCAACCAAGTGACCGCTGAGTGATCTCGCCCTTCTATGGCTTAGATCCTTGTGTTATTAGACATAACTAAAAAATACCCTAAGGAAGTTTGGATTGGATCTGAAAAAATAGGTATTCGCAAAAGGTTATATTGGAGAAACTTCTAGTTTTTTGTTCCCACTATAAAATTCATGATCAAGACAACTCGAAATGTTTTATTCTCCATCCTCACTTAAAAAAAATGAAATCCTCCTAAAGAGAATCTTGTTCCTACCCATAAACCAATCCCTACATATGTTTAGAAATCTGCCTAGGATCTTAAGAATGGTATGAAGGCTGTTATTGAGGTTGATTCCTTGGATATCGAGGTTAATCCTGTTGAGTAAGTTTTGAATCCTATTATTAATATAGATTCGGCTGATTTTCAAAATGGATAGGATGATTTATCACTTTTTGCTTCTTTGAATTTGAATACTTCTAATGCGGAGAATAATAAATTTTCAAAGTTATTGGAAAATGATTATGTTTCCTCTAATTCTATTTCTGCATATATGTCTGCTTTGATCGATGAAAATGAAGCTTTTAATGAGGATTTAAATGATGTTGATCATGCTGAAAACATATCTGATCCGAATTTAACTACTTGTACTTTAAATGGTTCTAAATTATCACCGTCTCTAATTTATAATCTTAATATTCATGTTAATCCTACTTTTCAACTTAATATGGATTTGGAAGAGGGTGAACTCCCCTCCAAACACTTGGAGAATTCTATTAAATTTGTGACCAATGTTACTAAATCTTGCTCAGATGATGACTCTAGGGAAAAAAATGGTTTTCAAACATATCATGCTAAAAAGAAAAAGTGTGTAAAAAATTACTCTCCCAAATTATCCAAAAACACTAGATCTGGTGCAACCTCTCACTCCTCTCTTAATTAAACTTTTCTTAACCCCTTTTTATTTTACTTATGTTTAAATTTCTTGTTTGGAATATTAGAGGGATCGATACCCTCTCAGTTTGTAATCATATTAGAAATCTTTATCGCATTCATAATATTTATTTACTTATTATTCTGGAGCCTCTTATTCATGCTAATAAAATTAACCATGTTTCTAGAATGATCAGCTTTAATAAAATTTTCTAATGTTAGTAATAAGATTTGGTGTTTTGGAATAATTTTGTTGAGGTTTGTATTCTTGATGATTTTCAACAAGTAACCAATGCTCAAATCTCTTATGTTGACTATTGCATTTTGGGCTCTTTTGTTTATGCATCTTATTATAGATCTGGTAGAAATTTTCTTTGGGATAATTTGAGGAATTTTGCTACCTCGACCAACAAACCTTGGTTTGTGCATGGTGATTTCAACACTATTTTATTTTGTTTTGAATGAGTGGTGGCTGCTCTTCTAATATTCATTCCATGGAAGATTTTTTCAGTATGATCCATAATTTTAATTTGATTGATATTGGCTTTAAGGGTTCTAATTATACTTCGGCAAAAGTTGGACCTAATTTTTTTTAATACTCATTGGATTACTCAATATCCTATTACTTATGTTGATCATTTAAGTAGAACTGTGTCTAATTATTCTCCTCTTCTTATTTCTATTAAAGATAATTCTAATAGATTACATAAATCCTCTCCTTTTAGATTTCAGGACACGTGGATTCAGCATATTGATTTTTTTGATGTTGTGGCTAATAATTGGAAAGCCCATTTACATCTTGATAATTCTATTATGGGGATTAATAGACTTTAGGTTAAACTTTAAATACTTAAACAAAATTTGGGTTGGTGGAACAAGCATTATTATAAAAACCATTTTTCTAATATTAAAGATATGGAAAAATTAGTTTGTGACTTGACTGAGGTGAAAGACAAACTTGTTATCTTCCAAAATATGGAAGAGACTTACTTACGCCAAAAAGCTGCTACTAAGCATATTGCGGATGGCGATAAGAATACTGGGTATTTCCATGCTTTAGTTAATAAAAAGAGAGCATTAAATAATATTCAAAAAATTAAAGATGATAATGGTGTTTAGATTACGGAGAATAATGATATTAAGGAATTAGTCATTAATTACTTTAGAAATATGCTTAATAAGAGTTGCTCTTATGAATCTATTTCTAAATCACTTTTGATTCTTCTATTATTACTAATGATGATAATAATTTGCTTACCATCATGCCTAATGTGCTTAATAGCATGAATCTATATTCTATTACTAGTCCAGAGGGTTTGACTACTTAAAATTTTTAAAAATGTTGGTTTATCATTAAAAATTATTTGATTGAGGCTATGGTTGATTTTTTTTAATGGTAATCCTTTTCCTTGATATTTTTCTAGTACTTCGATCATTCTCATACCTAAAAAAGATAATCCGGACTATTGGAGTGATTTTAGACCTATTTGTATTTGCAGCTTCTTCAATAAGTTGATTTCCAAAATTCTAACCAATAGGCTTAGTCCTTTACTTAATAAAATTATCTCTCTCAACAAACCTAGTTTTGTTAGAGGTAGATCTATTTATGATAATATTTTATTAGGCCAACAATTAATTCATGATCTTGATGCTAAGAATAGAGGTCACAACATTATTTTCAAATTATATGTTACCAAAGCCTTTGATAACATTTCTTAGGACTTTCTTTCCATATTCTTATTTGGGTTTCGATAAATTTATTTTTCTTATTAAAATTGTATTAATAATAATGCTAGTTTTCAATTTTGCTTAATGGGGAAGCCTTGGGTTTCTTTCCCTCTTCCAATGGCTTAAGACAAGGGGATCCTTTATCTCATTATTTATTATCATTTTTGAGTACTTATCTAGAGCATCAATGATTTATTCTTTAATAATGCTAGTATGAACTACTGAACTCTTGGTGGTCTTGTTTCCCATTTAAGCTTTGTAGATGATTTCATTATTTTTTTGCAATGCTTCTATTCATCATGTCAAGCATCTCAAGTATTTTCTAACTAAATTTGGTAGAGAAAGTGGCCTTTCTATCAATGATAAAGAAAGCTGCTTTATCACTTCCTCTCACATCTCCAATAATAAAATCAAATAAATACTGCATATCACTAATTTTAAGCATCAATACTTACCTCTAAAGTACTTGGGTGCTCCTCTCTTTAAAGGCCCAAAATGATCCCATCTCTTTGATGAGTTAATTCAAAAAATTTAAAATAAAATTTTTGTTTGGGAATTCCATTTACTTTCCTTTGGTGGCAGGCTCACTATTCATAAAAGCACTCTCAATTCAATGCCTTTTTATTTGATTCAAACTATAATACCCACTAAAGCTACTCTCATCAGAATTGATCTCTTGATTAATAATTTTTTTGGGGCTCTAATAACTCTACCAAAAGAATGCATTGGACATCTTGGCATAAATGTTCTGGTCCTTTGGGTGAAGGTGCACTAGGTTGCAAACCTATTTGTGAAGCTATCACCACTTTCTCTCATAAGCTCTGATGGAATTTTATAGAGAATGATAGCCTTTGGGATAATTTTATGATGGAGAAATATTACCAAGGAAAACACCTTCTTATATGTGCTTATAAAGTTGGTAACTCTCCAGTTTGGAAAAGGCTTTGCTCCATTAAATGGGTTGTTGAATCCTTAATATCTTGGGGCATCCATTCAGGTACCTCTATCTTTTGTCAAGACAACTGGACTGACAACTACTCCAATGACACCCTTTTATCTACCCACTCTACTGTTGTTGTCAAATTTAACTCTTTTTGGATTAATAACAATTGGAATGAAAGTAAACTTGAGAATTATATACCTATTTCTCTTTTTGACAATTTTAGAAATATCCCCATTTCTTCTAACAAACCTGATCAAATTCTTTTTAAGCTTTCTTATAATGGTGATTTTGTTCTTAAAGAGGTTTGAAATTTTATTAGAGATAAGCAAAACCCCTCCAATGTCTTTATTAAACTTTGGAACAATATCATTCCCATTTCTTATTTAGTTTTAGCTTGGAGGATTTTGAATAACTTTATTCCTATGGACTCTTTGCTTTGGACTAAAGGGTTTTATTTACCATCAAAATGCTATTGTTGCTTTCATATTGAAAATGTAAATCCTATTTTTGTCAATGGTGCTATTGTTTCTAAATTTTACTTTGGTATGATGATTTATTTAATTCCAACTATTTTCGTGGATCTCTTTCTTTATATCAACTTCTTGAAGTTTGTTTAAAAAAAATTGTGAAAGGTCATATCAATGTTTTAACTACTATTATCCTTCTCTGGTTCATCTGGATTGATAGAAATGATGCTAAATATCACGGCACTCCTATGAACCATCAAAGGATCATGGATAAAATTAAAGAAAAACTTCATGCTCTGTTTAATACCAATCTTATTAGTAACATTCATTTTAGAGGCTATAAATTTGTGGCTAAAAACCTGGGTATCATTCTGCCTGACTTGGACCCTTATAAATGTGTTAAGATTATCCATTGGATCAAACCTAAAGAAAACTTGATTAAAGTGAATATTGATGGTTCTGTAGCTTCCAATAAAGATGGCTGTGGTGGTATCCTTAGGGATTCTAAAGGTATTGTCATTTGTGCTTTTACCTATCCTCTCAAAGCCTATTCTATTATTTTTGTTAATAAAGCTATTGAAACTTGTTTGAATAGAGTTTTTCTCAAGATCTGGTTTGAAGTTGATGCTCTCTTGCTTTTTGACATGCTTAATTCCAATAAAAATAGGAATGTTGAATTATTTTATCTCCTTAATCATACAAAAAATCTTCTTTTTCAAGTTTGTTTTAAAATTCCCCACATTCTTCATGAAGGTAATGCCTGTGCAGATTTCTTGGCTAATCTAGGTGCCAACTTAACTGAGTTCATTTTGTTTGACAACTAAATGTTGCCTAAACTATTAAGAAGCTTGGTTAATTTGGGTAATACTGGATTGCCTTATCTCAGATTATAATTTCTTGGCTTGGTTTCTTTTGTGTTATTTTTTTGTGAGCTTTTGATTTTGTTTGCCTTTTATTAAACCCTTTTTAGGTTGTGGTTATTTGATTATTTTCACACTTTGGCTAGAGTAGGTTGTGACTTTTGACCTTTTACTATTTGGTTGGCCTAGTGTTTACTCCTTGGTGGTTATTATCATTGCAGCTTGAGTTGATTTTGTTTTTTTAGCCAGGTGACTGCTGCTTGCCTGAATGGGTTTTTACCACATTTTTTCCTTGGCTATTTTTGATAACCACCTTTTGGATTGTGGCTTTATCTGCTATTGGGTTTTCCCCATGTATGGGTTTTGCCTCATTTCGAGGCTAGTTGCTACATGTTTTAGATCTGCTATTGTGGTGGTTTAATTGGTGGTTTTGTTGGCTGGCTGGCTTGACTAGCAGTGTTGGCTAGTTAAGTTAGTTGGATAATTGGCTATTTTGGCTATTTTTTTCCTTTTATGTTGGTGACATATCTGGGGGATAGTTGGTGGTTTAGCTCTAGCCTCATTTTGGAATGGTGAAGGTTTTTATTTGGCTATTACTTTCTCTGTCTTGTTGAATGTGGCTTGGTAATCGGTTTTGCTGATTTTATTTTATTTCTTTTGGTTTTGGTTTTGTCCTCTTCCTATTTTAGCCTTCCACTCTTGGCTGCAGTGGCTCTAGGTTTGCTGGTTGAAGGCTTTTTGGTGGCTATTATTCTCTTCGCTATCTTGGGTGATTTTGACTTGATGGTGGTTGTTGGACTTTACATTGACTTGGATTTTCTGCTATTGTGGTGGTTGGCTAGGAGGTTATGTTGGCTGGCTGGATTGGTTGGTTGTTTCTCTATTATATGGTGTTTTACTGGTTTTTTTGCTTTTCCTTGGCTGATGGGGATCTTTCCTTTGTTGGTTACTAATGATGGGTTATTCTCTGGGGGTTTCCTTATGGATGTTTTACTTAGCTTCTTTGGCGGGAGGACTTTTAGTTGTCCTTGGAATCTTGGTTGGCTACCTCCCTCTTTGTTTTTTTTCTTCTTCTTGGCCAATTTGCTGTAGCCTTTTGCTATGCTGGCCAAACCTTTGCTGATCCTTTTGAATTGGGATTTTTTATTTCTGGTGGTTGGTGGCTTCCTTTTGTGTGCGATGGTTTTAGTTGTTGGCTTGTTAAGGTATGCTGGTGGTGGTTTTGGTGGTGTTACTACTTGATTCCATTAGCTTGGCCAATGATCCTACTATAACTTCTGGGTTACTGGCTTTATGTGATTGGCCTATTATTGGTTTTAGTTGGTGGGTTGGCTACTAATTGGCTACTGGTTGGTTGTTTTCTCTTTTTGTTTAGTGTAGGACTAGGTCACTATGGACTGCTAGCCTTGGATGGCTATTTGTATCAAGTATACTGGCTATGATGGCTTTGATGTTACTCGCCTCCTCTCTTTGGTTGGTAGCTTTACATATGATTATAACCCTTATGAAGTTTAGATGATCATATGTATTGTTGCGCCTTGAGATGATCTTAACTGAGCCTAAGCCTTTTCTTTCTCAGCTGTCCTTTTGCTCTCTTTATCCTTATCATTTTAGCTATACTTTTGCTTTGGTTGTGTTTTTTGCATAATTCTCTCGTAGGTTGGAACTTTACTGAAGGCTTGGTCATTTCTCAGTCATCCCTATTGTTGTTGCTATGGAGCTTGCTTATCTTACTTTCTCGAAGGAATCATGAACTACTGCTGACTCAACCTATTATGTTTTTATGCTTTATGTTGTTTTACTTTGTGTCATTTTGCTCTCATGCTTTTTAGTTGATGTTTTTGCACTTTCGTTTTCTTTTCTTCTTCTAATGTACTTAGATGAGGGTCTAACTCTTTAGGTTTCTTGTAGATCTATGAGCGGTAGAATTTTGTGCTTTACGCCTTTTAAGAACATTGTATCTTCTCCTTTATAGTAATAAAATTATAACTTTTTCCAAAAAAAACCACAACCTAACCACTAACCCCCTTAAACCCTACCCTAACCCTAAACTAAACCCTAAACTAAACCCTGCTAAATCTTAAACTTAAACTAAACTGACCCTAAACTCATTAAATCTCTAAACCCACCAACACAGGCCAAAATGACCCTCTAAGCTAGCACTAAACCAGGCCTGGGCCCTAAACCTAAGCCATAAACCCTTTCTGGGCCTAACCCAAACCAGACCCTCCCACCCCAGGCCTAAACTCCCCAGGCCCTGACCACTAAACAGGCTAACCTTACTGAGGCCACAGCCAGGCCTACAACCCTGGCCCACCTTAAAAGGCCCTGGGCCATAAACTGATCTGCACCCGTTGACCTGAGCCATAAAACCTAAACCTACAAAATCTAAAACCCAAACCTGAAAACCCCTCAAAACTGAACCCTAAACCCAAACCCTAAATCCATAAACCCTACCTAAACCTAAACCACTAAACACTAAAACCTCAAACCTAAACCTAAACTAAATAAAACTTAAAATAAAATAAATAAATAAAATAAAATGAAACCTAAACTAAAAACCTAAGCTAAAACCTAAAAATAAAATAAATAAATAATAAAATAAACTAAAATAAAATAAATAAAACCTAAACTAAACTAAAAAAATAAAATAAAATTAAGAATAAATAACGTAGATAAAATAAAAACTAAATGTAAAAGAAAAATAAAATAAACCTAAAATAAAATAAAATAAAAAGCTAAACCTAAAAAACAAACCTAAATATTAAACCTAAAAATAAATAAAAAATAAAACATAAACCTTAAAACCTAATAAACCTAAACCTAAACCCTAACCATGGGTAGAACTTTGGACAAGAACATCATTGTTAAGCTATATCATGCGATGTAAGCGAAGGCATTATCATAATGGTGGTGGGGATCTAGAGGTCTTGGTATATAGGTGGTGGTCGAAGCAATGGTGGTTAAGAAAGCGAAAGGAGCGACAGAGGTTATAACCGTGGTGGTGGTGGAGGGAGAGATCGGGGATCTGATGGTTGATCCAACTACTCGAGAGGCCGAGGTGGTTCTGATAGGAACAGGAGAAACTGAAGAATGACTAATCCGATCTACTACTTATGGAATTGTTTCTTTACAGTAGTGGCAGTTCTAGCTATCTAGGGTTTTTTGCTTTATGCGTGCTCATTTTCAAACTATGTTGTCACTTGTGTCGTAGAAAACTTGGTGTGTTACTTAGTTGATGGAATCAAAAAGAATAAATGTTGAACCTAAATTTATTCCATGTTAAAAAAACAAAAATAAATAGGTTAAACCCTAAACCAACCACTAAACCATAAAAACCTCAACCCTAAACCACTAAACCCTACACTAAACCCTAAACCCTAAACCCAAAACCCAAAATCCTAAAACCCAAAACCCTAAACCATAATCTCTAACATTTAAACCCTAAACCCTAAACCCTAAAACCTAAATCCCAAACCTTAAACCCTAAAACATAAACAAACCGTAAACACTAAACCTTCAACCCTAAACCCTAAAAAGCTAAAAAGCTAAACCTAAACTAGATAAAACCTAAAATAAAATAAATAAATAAACCAAAACAAAATAAAATAAGAACATAAACTAAAACTTAAACTTAAACCTAAATAAAAAATAAAATGAAAACTAAACTAAAATAAAATAAAAAAAAACTAAACTATAAAATTGAAAACCAAGATAAAGTAAAAAACTAAACAAAAAAAATAAAATTAAATAAAATTAAATAAAATCTAAACCTAAATAATAAACCTAAAATAAAACCTAAAAATAAACATAAACACAAAAATTTAAAAAACCTCAAAATAAAAAAAATAAACCTAAACCTAAATTAAAATAAAATATACTAAAAGAAATAAAACCTAAACCTAAACCTAAAATAAACTAAACCTAAACCCTAAATAAAATTAAATTAAATTAACTAAAAATAAATCTAAACCAACTAAAAATAAACCTTAAAAATAAACATAAAATAAAAACCTAAAACTTAAAAAAAAAAAAAAAAACTAAACCTAAAATAAACTAAACTAAAACTAAAAATATAAACTAAACTAAATCTAAAAAATAAACTAAAATAAAAAACCTAAACAAAAATTAATAAACTAAAATAAATAAACTAAACTAAATAAAAAAAAAACTAAAATAAATAAAAATAAACTAAATAAACCAAATAAACCTAAACATACTGGTTTTCTTAATTTTTTAAAAAAACCTTAAACCTTAAACTAACCCTAAATCCTAAATCCTAAATAAAAAACTTTAAAAAAAATAAAAAAAACTAACCCTAAACCCTAAACTTTTAACCTATAACCCTAAACCCTAAACCCCTAAACCCTGAGCCACTGAGCCACCCTAAACCCTAAATCTAAAACCCTACCCTAAACCTAACCCTAAACCTACATTAAAACCAAACACAAAACCTGAGCCTGGCGACTTAAACCCTGGACCAAGGCCCTACCTAAAATGACCCTAAACCACCTAAACTAAAAAATAAACTAAAAATAAAATCTAAAATAAAATAAATAAAAAACTTAAACCAAAATAAAAAAAATAAAACAAAAACATAAACTAAAACCTAAACCAACAAATAAAATAAAATAAAAAATAAAAACTAAACTAAAAAAATAAAAAAAAACATAAACTGAACTATAAAAAATAAAAAATCTAAATAAAATAAAATCTAAACTTAAAATGAAAATAAAATAAACATAAAACAAAAAATACCTAAAATAAAAATAAAATAAACCTAAATAAAAATTAAATAAAAATTAAATAAAATTAAAATTAAAAATAAACATAAATAAAATTTTAAAAAAGTAAATAAAAGAATAAACTAAATAAACCTAAACCTACTAATTTACTTAATTTAAAAAAAATAAAAATAATGAAAATAAATAATTAAAAAAACCCTAGCCCTAAACCCTAAACCCTGAAATACTAAGCCCTAAACCTAAAACTCTAAACCCTAAACCCTAAAACACTAAATAATAAACCTTAAGTCGTAAAGCCTAAGCCTTAAAACCTATAACCCTAAACCTTTAATCGTAAACCCCAAACCCAAAACCCAAAACCCTAAAAACTTAAAAAGCTAAACCTAAAGTAAATAAAACCTAAAAATAAAATAAATAAAATTTTTTAAACCTAAATAAAATAAAATAATAAAATAAAATAAAAGCCTAAACTAAAAACTAAACGTAAACCTAAACCTAAAAATAAAATAATATACAATATAAAAACTAAACTAAAATAAAATAAATATAAACCTTAATTAAACTAAAAATATAAAATAAACCTAAAAATTTAAAACCTAAATAAAATAAAAACTAAATAAAAACTTAAACCTAAAAAATAAACCAAAAAATAAATAAATAATAAAATCTAAACCATAAACTAAATAAAAACTCAACCTAAAATAAACATAATAAAATAAAATAAACCTAATCTAAAATAAAATAAACTAAAATAAATAAAACCTAAAATAAACTAAACCTAAAATAAATAAAATAAAATAAACTAAAATAAACCTAAACCTAAACTAAAATAAAACCTAAAATAAACCTAAAGTAAATACCATAACCTAAACCTATAAAGAAAATAAAACCTAAACCTAAACCTAAAATTAAAATAAAATCTAAACCTAAGATAAAATAAACTAATCTAAAAAATAAACATAAATCTAAACCTAAACCTAAAAAATAAACTAAAATAAAAAAACCTAAAAAAATAAAATAAATAAATAAAATTAATTAAATAAAATAAATAATAAATCTAAATAAAAAAAAAAATAAAACTAAAATAATAAAATAAATAAATTATAAAATTTCTCTTAATTTAATAAAACCCTAAGCCTAAACCCTAAACCCTAAACCTGACAACCCTAAACCTAAATACAAAGCTAACCCAAAACCTTAAAATAAATAAAAATTAAATAAAATTAATAACCTAAATAAAAATAAAACCTAAACAAAACCTATAAAATAAACTAAATAAAAGTAAAATAAAATAAACATTAATAAAAAATAAAATAAATTAAAATAAATAAAGATATAAACATAAACCTGGTTTGCTTGGTTTAAATTAACCTGAAATCTTTACACTAAATAACCCTAAACCTAAACCAACATAAACAGGCCCACAGGCCACAAATTAGCTCTAAACCCTGAGCCACTAAACCCTACACCCTCCACTGAGCTGCTCTAGGCCTTAAACCATGTTCTAAACCATAAACCCTGATCCTGAGCCTTGAGCCTACAATCCTATTGCCTGGGCCCAGGCTTTGGGCCAAGGCCCTGACCCTGAGCTCTTACCCTACTTTGACCAGGTGGGACTGACCCACAAATCCTCTAGATCTCTAAACCTTAAACCTCTGGGCCACTGCCTGGGCCCCAAACTGAGCCACTAAACCACCCGAAACTAACTAAACCTAAACTAAACTAAAGTAAAATATAAAATATAAATTAAATAAAAAAACCTAAACCTATATAAAAAAATAAAATAAAATAAAAACCTAAACTAAAACATAAACCTAAACCAAAACTTAAACCAAATCTTAAACCTAAAAATAAAATAAAAATAAAAATAAAAATAAACTCAATTCAAATAAATAAAAAGCTAAACTAAACAAAAAAAATAAAATGAACCTAAAAATAAAATACCTAAATGTAAAATAAAAATAAAATAAAATAAAACCTAAAAACAAACCTAAAAATAAATAAAAATTAAACCTAAACCCTAAACTAAAAAAAACCTAAAGCTAAAATAAATAAAATAAAATAAACCTAAACCTAAACTAAAATAAATAAAACATAAACCTAAACCTAAAATACACTAAACCTGAACCCTAAACTAGATAAAATAAAATAAACTAAAAATATACCTAAACCTCAACTAAAAATAAACTTAAAATAAAAACCTAAAACCTAAACCTAAGAAAATAAATTTAAAACCTAAACCTTAACTTAAAAATAAAAAATAAAACATAAACCTAGAAAATAAAATAAAAATAAAACTAAACTAAAACATAAATATGAACCTAAACCTAAACCTAAACTTAAAAAATAAACTAAAATAAAAAACATAAACTAAAATGAATAAACCTAAAATAAATAAACTAAAGCCTCAGGTTCCCATTTAATACAAAAGAAACCTAAATAAAAATAAATAAAATAAAATAAACTAAAATAAATAAAACATAAACTAAAAGAACCTAAACCAACCGATTTAGTTAATTTAATAAAAAATTAAACCCGAAACCTTAAATCCTAAACCTTAAACCATAAATCCTAAAAACCCTAAACCCTAGACCCTAAACCCTAAACTATCCCTAAACCTTGAACTCTAATTCCTAAAAGCCCTAAACTCTAAAGCCTAAACCCTAAATCTTAAGCTAGAAACTAAGCTAACCCCCCTAAACTCTAAAATACAAAACCCTAAACCATAAAGCCCAAACACTAAATGGTAAACCAAACCCTAAACCCTGAAACAAACTCAAAAATGCTAAATCTAAAACCCTAAACCCTAAACCCTAAACCCTAAAAACAAAAAATCATAAACCTAAACTAAATAAACCCTACAAATAAAATAAATAAAAAAATTTAAACATAAATACAAAATAATAATAATAATAATAGAAAAAACTTAAACTATAACCTAAACCTAAAACTAAAAATAAAAAAATAAACTAATAAAAATAAAATAAAATAAAATAAAATAAATAAAGCCTTAAACTAAAATAAAATAAACCTAAGAATAAAGACCTAAATAAAATAAAATTATCATAAAATAAATATAAAAATAAATAACATAAAATAAAACAAAATAAAACCTAACCCTAAAAAATAAAACCTAAAAATAAAACCTAAAAATAAATAAAAATTAAAACCAAAATCCTAAACTAAAAAAACCTAAACCTACAATAACAGTAAAACATGCAAAATAAAATAAACCTAAACCTTACTAAAATAAATAAAACCTAAACTACATAAAATAAAATAAGCTCAAAGTAAACCTAAACCTAAACTAAAAAATAAAACCTAGACAAAAACCTAGAACCAAAACTTAAAAAAATAAAATAAAATCCTAAACCTAAACCTAAAAATAAAAAATAAAACCTAACCTTAAAAAATAAAATAAACATAAAAGTCAACTAAAAAATAAACATAAAGCTAAACCAAAAAAAATAAATAAACTAAATAAAACCTAAAAGATAAAATAAATAAACCAAATGAAAAATAAATAAATAAAATAAATTAAAATAAAACTAAACCTAATGGTTTACTTGATTTGAAAAAACATAAACCCTAAATCCTAAATCGTGACCCTAAACCTTAAAATCCTTAATCCTAAACCAAAAACTTAAAAACCTGACCTAAACCCTAAACCACTTAAATCTGGGACCCTAAACCCTAAATGCTAAAACCCTAAAACCTAAACTAACCCACTAAACCCTAAACTAAACCTAAAACTTAAGTTTAAACCCTAAATCTCTAACCATAAGCTCTAAACCTAAAACCCAGCCACAACCCTAAAAACCCTAAAGCTATAATAAACCATAAACTTAAACCATAAAATATAATTCTAAATCCCTAAACACTAAAAAATAAAGAACCTAAACCTAAACTAACTAAAACCTAAAAATAAAATAAATAAATAAACCTAAACATAAAAAAAATAATAAAAGATAATAAAAACTAAACTAAAACCTAAACCTAACCGTAAAAATAAAATAAAATAAACTAAAAAAATTTAAAATAAAATAAATAAAATCATAAACTAAACTAAAAAAATAAGATAAACTTAAGAATAAAAGAAATAAATTAATTAAAAAATAAATGTTAAAAAAAAACTTAAGATAAAATAACATAAAAACTAACTAAAAACCTAAACCTAAGAAATAAACCTTAAAATAAAATCTAAAAATAAATGTAAAATAAAGCCTAAATTTTAAACTGAAAAAAACCTAAACATAAAAGAAAAATAATATATACAAAATAAAATAAACCTAAACCTAAACCTAAACTAAAATAAACTAAACTAAAATAAATAAAACCTAAACATAAATAAGTAAAACACAACAAACTAAAAATAAACCTAAACCTAAACTAAAAAAATCTAAACATAAATCTAAAACAAAAACCTAAAACAAAAATCTAACAAAATAAAATAAAGACCTAAACCTAAACCTAAAAATAAAAAATAAAACCTAAACCTAAAAAATGAAATAAAAAGAAAACTCAACTAAAAAAATAAACCTAAACCTAAATATAAACCTAACAAATAAAATAAAATAAAAAACTAAAATAAAATAAATTATTCTAAAATAAATAAACTAAATTAAATAATAAAATAAATAAAATAAATAAAAATAAACTAAATAAACCTAAACTTAATGGTTTGGCTTTTAAAAAAACCTAAATCCTAAACCCTAAACCCTAAACCTGCAACCCTAAACCTACACTACCCTACACTCAGGCCCTTAGTAAACCTAATCTTCCTAAATCATAGCATAAATAACTCCCCTGACAAATCCTACACTAAACTGACTCTAAACCTACTTAAAATCTGTAAACTGGGCTTCCACCTAAACCCAGGCCCTTCCTAAACTGAGCCAGGCACAGGCCCTGGGCCTAAACCTGGGCCTAAACCTAAACTAAACTGACCCTAGGCCACTGAACTCCTAAATCTTACTGAAACAACCTAAACCTCTAAACCCCAAACCCTAAACTAACCCTAAGCCCTAAATCTTGGCCAAAAGCAACTACTAAATCTTACCATAACTGATTAGGTGGGCCACCAGGCCAAAAAATAAATAAAATTAAACATAAAATTAAAAATAAATACCTAAACTAAAACCTAATCCTGAACATAACTATAAAATAAAATAAACTAATATAAATAAACTAAAATAAAATAAATAAAACCTAAACTAAATAAAAAATAAAATAAATTGAAGAATAAAATACCTAAATAAAATAAAATATAAATGTAAAATAAAAATAAAACAAACCTAAAATAAAATAAATTCAAAACTATATAAAAAGCTAAACCTAAAAACTAAACCTTAAAATAAAACCTAAAAAAATAAAAAAATTAAAACCTAAATCCTAAATTAAGAGAAAACCTAAACCTAAAAAAATAAAATATACAAAATAAAATAAACCTAAACCAAAACTAAAATAAATAAAACCCAAATCTAAACTAAATAAAAAAAACTAAACTAAAAATAAACCTAAACCTAAAACTAAAATAAACCTAAAAGTAAACCTAAAAACCTAAAACCTAATCCTAAAAATAAAAAAAACAAAACCTAAACTTAAAATATAAAATAAAACATAAACTTAAAATAAAATAAAATAAACTCAATAAAAAAAATAACCCTAAACTGAGCTAAACCTAAAAAAAATAAACTAAAATAAAAAATTTAAACTAAAATAAATAAACCTAAAATAAATAAACTAAACTAAATAAAAATAAAATAAACTAAAATAAATAAAAAATAAACTAAATAAATTTAAACCTAATGGTTTACTTAATTAAAAAAAACCATAAACCCTAAATCCTAAACCCTAAACCTTAATCCTTAAACCTATAACCCTAAACCCTAAACCCTAAAAAATCCTAAACCCTAAACCCTAATCCTAAACCCTAAACCCTACTAAACCCTAAATCCTAAACCCTAAACCCTAACCCTAAACCATAATCTCTAGACCCCAAACCCTAAACCTAAACCTAAAGTAACTAAATAAATTAAAAAATAATATAAACCTTAAAACCTAATAAACCTAAACCTAAACCTAAACCCTAAGAAGGGACAAAACCTTGGCGACAGAAACATCACCATCAACTAGGATCATTCTAAATATGGTGGTGGAGGCGATGGAGGAGGTGGAAATTTTCATAGTGGTGGTAGGGGATCTAAAGGTGCTAGCATATTTGGAGGTGGTGGTCGGAGCAGTGGTGGTTATGGAGGCCGGGGAGTGACGAAGGTTACAGCCATGGTGGTGGCGAGGGGAGAGATCGGGGATATGATGGTGGATCCCACTACTCGTGAGGCTGGGGTGGTTCTAATGGGAAATGGAGAAATTAAAGAATGGCCCATCTGTTATACTGCTTATGGCAGTGTGTCTTTATTGTAGAGACAGTTCTAGTTATCTAAAGTTTGTCATTTTCTCTATGTGTGCTCATTTTTATATATGACATTGCATGTGTCTTAGAAAACTTGGTGTGTTACTTGGTTGATAAAATCGAAAAGAAGAAATGTTGAATCTAAATTTATTCTCTATTAAAAAAATAGAAAAACCCTAAACCCTAAGCTAAAACCTGAACCCTAAACCTAAAACCTAAACCTTAAACCATAAACCCTAATCCCTAAAAACCCTAAACCCAAAAACCAAAACCCTAAACCCTAAACCCTAAAACCTAAACTCTAAACCTAAACTAAACCCTAAAAAAAAAAACTAAACCCTAAACACTAAACTAAAAACCTTAAACCCTAAAAAGATAAAAACCTAAACCTTAACTAAATAAAACCTATAAATAAAATAAATAAATAAACCTAAACCAAAATAAAATAACATAAAAACATAAACTAAAACCTAAACCAAAACATACATCTAAACCTAAACCTAAAAAGAAAGTAAAATAAAAAATAAACTAACTAAATAAAATAAATAAAAAAACTAACCTAAAATAGAAAATGTAAATAAAATAAAACTAGATCTAAAATAAAATAAAATAATATTAAAATAAAATAAAATAAAACCATATAAAAACCTAACGTAAATAATAAACTTAAAATAAACCCTAAAAATAAATAAATAAATAAATATAAATCCTAACTAAACAAATTTAAACTAAAATAAACCAAAACCTAAACTAAAATAAACTAAACTAAAATAAATAAAACTGAAATGTGAACCTAAAATAAACTAAACTTAAAGCTAAACCTAAACTAAATAAAATAAAATAAACTAAAAATAAACCTCAAACTAAACTAAAAAATAAAACCTAAAAATAAATCTAAAATAAAAACCTAAAACCTAAACCTAAAAAAATATAAAAAAATCCTAAACCAAAACCTAAAAATAAAAAATAAAACCTAAGTAAAAAAAACTAAAACAAATATAAAACAAAACTAAAAAAAATAATTCTAAACCTAAACCTAAACCTAAAAAATAAACTAAAGTGAAAACCCTAAACTAAAATAAATAAACCTAAAATAAATAAACTAAACTAATTAAAATTAAAAAGAAACATAAATTAAAATAAAAAATAAAATAAACTAAAATAAACAAAAAATAAACTTTGGTTTATGGTTTAGGGTTTAGGGTTTAGGGATTAGGGTTGTAGGTTTAGGGTTCATGATTTAGTATTTAGCATTAGTTTTAAGGTTTAAGGTTTAGGGTTTAAGGTTTAGGATTTAGGGTCTAGGGTTTAGGGTTTAGGGTATAGGGTTTATTATTTTAGGGTTTATGCTTTTAGGGTTTAGAGTTTAGGGTTTAGGGTTTAGCTTTACGATTTAGGGTTTAGGGTTTAGGGTTTTTTCTTTATATTAATTAAATTGATAAGTTTAGGTTTATTTATTTTATATTTTATTTATTTTAGTTTATTTTATTTTATTTATTTAGCTTATTTATTTATTTTAGTTTAGTATTTATTTTTAGGTTTTTATTTTATTTATTTTTTGTTTAGGTTTGGTTTATTTTTTTGTTTAGTTTTATTTTATTTTATTTTAGGTTTAAGTTTTATTCTTATTTGGTTTAGGTTAGGGTTTTATTTTATTTTTTTTAGTTTAGGTTTTAGGTTTCTTTTATTTTCTTTGAATTTTATTTTTTTAGTATAAGTTTAGGTTTATTTTTAGTTTATTTTATTTTATTTTCTTTAGGTTTTTGATTAGTTTATTTTAGGATTAGGTTCATGTTTTATTTATTTTAATTTAGTGTGTTTTTTTATTTTAGCTTTATTTTTTTTTAGTTTAGGGATTGGGTTTTATTTTTTAACTTTTTAGGTTTTATTTTTGGATTTATTGTTTAAGGTTTAAAGTTTAGGGTTTAGGATTTAGTGTTTAGGGTTAGGGTTTAGGGTTTAGCATTTAAGATTTAGGGAATAAGGTTTAGGGTTTATGGTTTATGGTGGTCTTTAGGCATAGTTTGTGGCCTAGGTTGGGTTTTAGGGATCAGAGAAGTTTAGGGTAGTAGCAAAGTATCAGCCATGGTTTAGGATTTAGGGTTTAAGACCCACCCACAGGGTCTGAGGTCATGGGTATAGATCAGATTTAAGGCATGTTTAAAGATTTAGTTTTTTTTAGGTTTGGGTGTAGTTAAGAGTTTAGGGTTTAAGATTTATAAAAGGTAAGTGTTTAGGGTTTTAGATTAGGGGTTTTGGGGTCTTTGGGGTTATTTTGAGATTAGGGTCCAATGTTTAGCTTGGGTTTATGGTATTTTCTTTAAACTCAAACCAAACAGGTTTAGATTTATTTAGTTTATTTAGTTTATTTTTAATTATTTTGTTTATTTTATTTTTTATTTTATTTAGTTTTGTTTATTTTATTTTAGTTTATTTATTATAGTTTAGGTTTTATTTTAGTTTATTTTTTTTGGGTCAGTTTAGGTTTATGTTTATTTTACTTTATTTTATTTTATTTTAGTTTTAGGTTTAGGTTTTATTTTTATCTTTAGGCTTAGCTTTTATTTTATTTTGTAAGTTTAGGTTTTGTTTTATTTTAGGTTTATTCAGGTTTTATCTTTAGTTTAGGTTTATTTTAATTTATTTAATTTATTTAGTCATGGTTTAGGTTTAGGTTTAGGTTTATTTATCTTAGCCTTTAGTTTATTTTAGTGTAGGCCTAAGTTTATTTTATTTTATTTTAGGTTTAAACCTTTACTTTAGGGTTTAGGTTTTAATTTTATTTATTTTAGGTTTTATTTTAGTGTATTTTATGGTGGAGGTTTAGGGTAGGTTAGGGATTAGCTCAGGGGTTTATAGTAGCATTTCCTTTAGGGTCAGGGCCCATGGCCTCTTTAAAGCCCAGGTTTATTGTAGGGTTTAGGGTCACTAGTATTTGCTGTCAGTTTACTAGTGGTATGGTTATGGCCCAGCATTTAGTGTTTTGGCCTGGTTTGTGACTTTAGAGTTGTTTAGAGGGCAGGGTCTGTGGCTCAGGTTTAGTGTCAGGCTTATAGTGGTTTAGGGCTGTAGGTTTGGCCTGTAGGTCCAGGCCAAGGTCAGTAGGTTTTTAGGGTGGTTTGTTTAGGCCTAGATTTTAGGTTTAGGGTTTAGGTCTTTTTCTTTAATTAAGCAAACCCCGTAAGTTTATGTTTATTTAGTTTATTTTTTTATTTATTTTACCATTTTAATTTTTATTTATTTTAATTTTATTTATTTTAGTTTATTTATTTAAGGTTTATTTATTTTAGGTTTTTAATTTTTACTTTAGGTTTAGTTTAGGTTTATGTTTATTTATCAGTTTAGTTTTATTTTTATTTTAATTTTTAGGTTTAGGTTTTATTTTTAATTTATAGGTTCAGGTTTAGGATTTTTTTTTAGGTTTACGTTTTTGGTTTTTATTTTATGTTTATTTTAGGTTATATTTTTAGTCTTGGTTTATGTTTATTTTTAGTTTATTTTATATTATTTAGTTTAAGGTTTAGGTTTAGTTTATTTTAGGTTTAAGTTTAGGTTTTATTTATTTTAGTTTAGTTTATTATAGTTTAGGTTTAGGTTTATTTTATTTGTTTATTTTAGATTGAGTTTTTTTTTAGTTTAAGGTTTGGTTTTAATTTTTTATTTATTTTTTACGTTTATTTTTTAGCTTTAGGTTTTTATTTAGTTTTTATTTTAGGTTTATTTTATCTTTATTTTCCATTTAGATTTAGGTTTTTGTTTTTAGTTTTATTTTAAATTTTAGTTTAGTTTCTATTTTTATTTATTTTATTTTTATTTAGTTTTTATTTTTATTTTATTTTATTTTTTGGTTTAGGTTTAGGTTTAAGTTTTAGTTTTGATTTTTATTTTTTTTAGGTTTAGGTTTTTTATTTATTTTATTTTTATTTATTTTATTTTATTTTATTTTTAGTTTAAGTTTAGATTTTTACATTTTTTAGGTTTAGGGTTTAGGGTTTAGGGTTTATGGTTTAGGGTTATACGTTTAAAGTTTAGGGTTTAAGGTTGCAATTTTTAGGGTTTAGGGTTTAAGGTTTAGGATCTTAAAAACTAAAAACCTATACCTAAACTTAAACAAAATAAAACGTAAAAATAAAATAAATAAAAAACCCTAAACCTAAATAAAATAAAATAAAATAAAAACCTAAACTAAAAACCTAAACCTAAACTAAACAAAACCTAAACTTAAACAAAATAAAACCTAAAAATAAAATAAATAAAAAACCCTAAACCTAAATAAAATAAAATAAAATAAAACCTAAACTAAAACATAAACCTAAACCTAAGAATAAAATAAAGTAAAAAATAAAAGTAAAATAAATAAAAACCTAAAATAAATAAAAAAATGAAATAAATAAAAACCTAAACTAAACTAAAAAATAAAATAAACCTAAAAATAGAAAACCTAGATAAAATCAAACCTAAACGTAAAACAAAAATTAAATAAACATAAAATTAAATTAAATAAAGCTAAATAAATAATTAAGCCTAAAAAAACCTAAAATAAAACCTAAAAATAATTAAAAAATAAAACTTAAACTCTAATTTAAAAAAAAAACTAAACCTAAAATAAACTAACTAAAATAAACCAAAACCTAAACTAAAATAAATGAAACTAAAATAAATAAAACCTAAACCTAAACCTAAATTTAACTAAACCTAAACCCGAAACTAATTAAAATAAATTAAAATTAAACCTAAACTAAATAAAAACCAAAAAATAAACCTAAAATAAAAACCTAAATCATAAACCTAAAAAAATAAAATGAAAACCTAAACCTAAATCTAAATAAAACATAAACTCTAAACTTAATAATTAAAAATAAAACCTAAACCTAAAAATAAAATAAAACTAAAACTAAACTAAAAAATAAATATAAACCTAAACCTAAACCTAAACCTAAAAAATAAACTAAAATAAAAAAAATAAACTAAAATAAATAAACTAAACTAAATAAACATAAAAAATTAACCCTAAATAAAAATATAAAATAAACTAAATAAACGTAAACGTATCATTTTACTTTATTTAAAAAAAGCCCTAAACCCAAAACACTAAATCCTAAACCCTTAAACTAACCCTAAAACCTACAACCCTAAACCCCCTAACTAAAACTAAAAACTAAACTAATAAAATAATAAACTAACCCTCCACCTTCTTAAACCCCCAACTAAAACTAAAAAATTAAAACCTAACAATAATAAAAATTAAACTTAAACTTAAAATTAAAACAAAACTAAAACCCTAAAAAATACAAATAAAAACCTAAACCCTAAAAAAATAAACCAAAATAAAAAAAAACTAAAAAAATAAAACCTAACCAGTAAACATAACCCCCAAAACCCTAAATAAAATATAAAATAAACTAAATAAACGTAAACATATCATTTTACTTTATTTAAAAAAAGCCCTAAACCCTTAAACTAACCATAAAACTAAAACTAATAAAAATAACTAAACTAACCTCCCCCCCCCCCACCCCTGCTCCACCAAACTAATAAAAAAAATTTAAAACCCCTAAACTAAACTAATAACCCCTAATAACTTAAAACTAAAAATAATAGTAAACCCCACCATTCCCCCGCAAAAAAACAAAAACTAAACCTAAACCCAATAATAATAATAATAATAATAATAATAATAATAATAACCTAATATTAACTAAAAGTAAACTAAAATAAAAAACTAATAAATAATAAATAACCAAAAAAACCTAAATAATAAAAAAATTAATAAAAAAACATAAAAAAAACCTTAAACCCCTAAATCAAATAACTAACTAAACTAAACCAATAACTACAAAAACCTAAACCCCTAATCCCTATAACAAACTAAAAACTAAAACAAAAACCTAAACCTATTCCATCGTCACTTCTCGTCCTGAACTTTGGGGATTCTTGAATCCCTTTCCTTTTCATTATCTTTCTCAGTGTTTATAGGCTAGTTTTCCAAAAATTTCTTCTAGTTTGGCTTCGGATCTTCAACATTTGGCCAATTCTTGTTCGGTTATTAAGTGGCGCCATTTGACATGGCATCAGGTACTATAATTACTTGTGGAAAACCAAATGCTCTAACTGCTCCAGCTCAAGCTTTCGATTCTCTGGGTATAGTTAAACCTTTTGCCTCTAAATCCTTCAAAGATGCTTTATCTGGTAAGGATTCTTCAACTTCTTTTGATCTTTCTTTAAACTTGCTTCATACGACCTTCAAAGGTGTTATAACTATTATGTGCTCTGACTTGGATACTAAAAAACTAGTCGAGCCTTATGCGTATACTTTGATTGGAAAATTTTCTTTTTGGCATCCTAGTACGGAGGAAATTCAATTTTTCTTTCATGGCTTGTATCTTTCCAATTTTTTTATTGGTTTACTGGATGGTAGACATGTGATGATTAAATTGTCTAATGACCTTAATTATAGTCATATTTTTTCTCACCAATCTTATTATGTTAAAAACTATCAAATGCATATTCTTAAATGGACTCTATATTTTTGACGTTAAAGAGGAATCTTCTATAGTGCCGATTTGGTTATCTTTACCTAATCTTCGGGTTCACTTTGTTAATTATCAATTATTACATGTTGTGGGTTCTATTTTTGGTAGACCCTTGTAGATTGATAGAGCAACCACAGCCAAATCCAGGCGGTTAGTTGCTTGGATCTTTATTAAAATTAATGTAACAAAGAAATTTCCAAAGGAGGTGTGGATTGGATCTAAGAAATATGGATATTTCCAGTAGGTCGAGTTTGAAAACTTCACTATTTTCTACAATCATTGCAAAACTCATGGCCATGATGTATTTGAGTGTTTTGTTACTCATCAACATCTTTGGAAGAAAGTGGTTAAAGATCTTAACGTTGTTGAAAAAATTAGAGATTTAAAACGTGATAAAAGAAATTATGTTTTAAATGAATAAGATAATGGTGTTGTGAATGAAATTGTTGATTTTTCTAATGTTGTTCCTAATGTTTCTAATATTGTTCCTAATGTAAGTGGTAGTGATAAGCTTGTTAAAAATGCTTTTGAAACTATTTTGTAGAGTAATTAGGTTTTGGCTGCTATTATTTATGTTATTCCTGAAAATTTTTAAGTGGATTATTTTCCTATTTAATTTTTGATTCTAAGGAGATTTGTGATAAAGTTGCTAAAAATCTTATAGAAAATGTTTTTGTTATTTTGCCTCAAAAATCTTTAAAAGAAAACCTTGTTTTATCTTCTTTAAATTTGGCAAGAATGATGGTATGGAGCTTGTTGATAATGTGCAGCCAAGTGTTTGTTTGCTTAATAAATATGTTTCGCCTTTTTTAGTTATTTAATGGTATTTTGCATAGTGATAATTCTCGTTTAATGGAGAAAGATGATTTATCTTCTTATCAAATGGGATCTTCTCCTAAATCTATTGTTAATAATGATGACAAAATTTTTTTTTCCTGATGATGAATCTATGGAGAATGAGATTAGTTTTCAAACTATTTTTCTTGAAACATGAAAAAATAGTTTAAAAATTATCCTTCTAAATTTTCTAGATCTACTCGATCTTCTTCACTTCTTTGCCTAATAAAAAATAATGTTTAATTTTCTTATTTAGAATGTGAGGGGCATTGGTACTCTCATTGTTAGATATAGAATTAGGAATCTTTATAGAATTTATAATGTTGGTTTCTTGGTTATTCTTGAATCTCTTATTTTTTTCTCGTCTAAAATAATGCATACGTCCAGGATGATTGATTTTTATTTCAATAGCAATAATAAGATTTGGTTATTTTGGAATATTTCTCTTTCTATTAATGTTATTAATGATTTTCATCAAGTTATGTGGATATTTCAATTAGTGATTATCATGCTTTTGGCTCTTTTGTTTATGTTGCTTGTAAAATGTTAGAGTGGAGAATTCCTTGGGAGCAATTTTCTAATTTTGCTTCTGTTATTAATGATTCTTGGATTGTTGGTGGGGATTTCAATATGATCCTTTCTTTGAATGAAAGGAATGGGGGTTCTTTCCCAAATTTACATTCAATGGAAGATTTTGCAAATATGATTTTGGATTGTAATCTTCAATGATGTTGGTTTCATTAGATCTTAATTTACTTGGAATAATCATAGATTGAGACAACTGTTAGATCATGCTTTATTTAATAATTATTGGTTAAACCATTGGCCTTTAACTTCAGTGGAGCATCTTAGTAGAACTCTCTTCGATCATACTCCTCTTTTGATTTCTATTAAGGATGTTGTTCATAACTATAATGTCATTAAAAATTTTTGATTTTAAAATATGTGGTTTCAAGATAAAAGTTTTCTTGATGCTATTTCTTATAATTGGTGTGCCCTAAACCATAAACCCTAAACCCTAAACCCTAAACCTTAAACCCTAAACCCTAAACCCTACACCCTAGAAACCTAAAACATTTAGTAGGGATTTTATATTACACGGTCATGCCATTTGGTCTCAAAAATGCTGGAACTACTTATGACTATGACTAGAATATTCAATGACTTGATACATAATCAAGTCGAATGTTATATCGATGATTTAGTCATTAAAAGCAAAATAAAATAAGATCAATTTTATGATTTATGGGTCATTTTTCAATGATTGTGTCACTATAACTTAAACATGAATTCTCTGAAGTGTGCCTTTGGAGTGAATTCATGGAAATTCTTAGGGTTTATCGTGCGGCATCGTGGGATAGAAATTGATCCAGAAAATAAAAAAGCTATTATAGAAACTCTTCCACCTAGAAGTCTTACATAGTTAAGATCATTCTAGGGAAGGCTTGCATACCTAAGGAGATTCATATCAAATTTATCTAGAAGGTGTCAACCCTTTGCAGCATTACTGAAGAAAGATTCCAAATTTATTTGGGATGAAAAATGCTAAGGTATCTTCAAAAACCTACAGTAATATTTAATGAATCCTTTTGTTTTGGCTTTCATGATTTCGGGAAAGCCATTAACTCTCTATACTACAACTATGGATGAATCTATTGGGGCTTTATTAGCTCAAACAAATGATGAAGGGAAGGAAAATGCCCTTTATTATCTAAGTCACTGGCTTATCCCAATGAAAATGAGAGACATTGCTTAGCCTTAATTTTTACTGCTCAGAAACTGAGGCATTATATGCTTTCTCATAAGGCCAACCTGATTCCAAGGGTGAATCCTTTACAATATCTCATGACCTGTCCAACACTATCTAGGCATTTAGCATGATGGTCAATTATTTTATTACAATTTGAGATCACTTATATTCTTCTTCGTGCTACAAAAGGAAAAATAGTGGTAGATTTCCTAGCAGCACACCCTATACTTGAAGGGTCTCCTTTAAATGATGATCTCCAAGATGAACAGATCATAACATTAGCAGGTGAACCAAGTACTACCTGGGAATTATACTTTGATGGTGCTTCATCATCAAGTAGACATAAAGAATCAAACTCATCTATCCCAAGGAAGGTAGAAATTGGGTTAATCTTTATAACCTCAGAAAAAGGAATGATGAGATATTCATATCATTTGGATGAGCTTTATACCAACAATGAAGCTGAAAATGATGCTCTTATTATTGGTATAGAGTTGGAAATCCTTATGGAAATTAAAAATATAAATTTTTTTGGGGATTCCTAGTTAGTTATTAGAATCTATAAGGTTTTGCATCCAAAGCTCTTCACTTATCATCAATATATAATGAAATTACTTGAAAAGATTCCATATGTAATACTGTGTAGAATATCTCGCCAAGAGAATTCAATAGCAGATGCTTTGGTTAAATTAGCCAAAGAAATCATATGCCTAGAAAAAGAATCAATTTCTATAGAAGTTCAAAATCAACAGGTTTAATCTCCTATAGATTTAGACTACATTAATAGGCAAGAAGAAATACAAAGGATAGCCGCTCTTACTGAAGGTCATATAGAATGTGATTAGAGGCAACTGTTTATTGACTATTTAAGTAAGGGGAGGCTTCTTGAAAATAAGTCATTAGCAAATCAAATAAAGAAACGTGCTTTATCTTATGAATTAATCAATTATGCTTTATATTATAGGTCATTCGATCAAATATGGCTCCGTTGTTTAGAGAAACCAAAAGCCCATATGGTTATGACTGAGATACAATATGGATTGTGTAGAGAACACCAATCTAGTCCCAAAATAAAAATAAAAATTGAGAGACTTGGGTATTATTGGCCATCGATACTAAATGACTACATGGAGGTTGCATGATATTATCATCAGTGCCAAGTACATGGTGTGGTATTACATCAACCACCCAATGTATTACACCCTACAGTTGCCTCCTGGCCTTTTGAGAGTTAGGGTAACAACATCATAGGGCCTATTGATCCTCCTTCATCGAAAGGACATCATTTTATTTTAGATGCAATGGATTATTTTTTCGAATGGGCTGAAGCGGTACCACTGAAATAAGTTAAAGCATATCATGTGTTGAATTTTTTCAGGAAAATATCGTATATCGATTTGGCATTCCTCGTCGAATCATATCCAATAATGGTTTGTCCTTTATATTCGTGAAAATAAATCACTTTGTACCTAGACATAAAATTAAATGGAGAAACTCGACCATCTATTATCCTGGGGTGAATGGATTGGCTGAGGAATTTAATAAAACATTGGTAAGAATTCTGAAAAAGAAACTTGATGAAAATAAGTGCCAATGGTATGAAAAGTTGGTTAAAGCCTTATTGGCCTATCAGACCATATATAGGACACCAACTCAGTCTTCACCATATGCTATGGTTTTTGGGACTAAAGCAGTTCTTCCATTAAGAATAATTGTTAATAATAATGTTACAGTATATCAAAATCATAAGATTCACTTGGAAGAACTAGATAATCTTGAAGGAAAATGATTGAAAGCTCAACAAGACCTTGAATTGTACAAATCACGTATGGTTCAGGCACATGATAGATTGGTTCATCCTAGAACTTTCCAAGTAGGAGACTTGGTCTTGGTTCTTAGATGACCAATCCTAGTGCATTGAAGAATCACAACAAATTTGAGCCAACATGGGAAGGACCATTATATTTGTAGTGGAAAAAGCTTATGAAGGAGGTTCTTACCAACTTATTACTTGTGATGGTGACCGTCCAATACCACCTATCAATGGAAGTTACCTAAAGAAATATTATGTGTAACTTGTAACTTGCTGCCAAATAAAAATTAATAAAATAAAAGCTTATTTCTCTTTATTGCTTTTGCTTCAGTTTGAATCATTTATCTAGAATGTTGTAAACTCATTCTTTAATGTACTTGAAAATGAACTTTTATCACACTTCATGTTAGGCTAATTAAGTAAGGATTGAGTTCATTAGATTCTTGCTTATTAGTCAAAACTTTTGAAGATTAGGAATTAAGTTATTTTAACTCCTTTTCCTCATCCATATCACTTGTAGGATAAGATCAAGCCCTTTGTGGCACCTTTTCTATGCATGACATGAGATAGGAGTAAGCCCTCTGTGGCACCTTTCTCATACCCTTCTGGGTTTGGAGTAAGCCTCCGTGCACCATTCCCATAGGTTTGGGGCAAGCCCTTCATGGAACCATTCCTACTTTTGTGTATATGATTTGATCAAGCCATCAAAGCCCTTTTCATGTTACACTAGCAAGTTAGATTGGTTCAAGACCCCTTTATAATAGCCAGAAAGATATAAGTCCCTAGTCAGCATTCTTTCTAAATCATCTAGGAGTAAGTCCCCAGTCTCCATCCTACCTTTGTTTACATGATCAAGCCATCAAGGCCCTTTCATGTTACAGTGAGAGTTAGATTGGATCAAGTCTTTATGACCCCTTTCTAATAGCTAAAAAGATATAAGTCCCCAGTCAAAACTCTTTCTAATCATCTAGGAGTAAGTCTCCAGTTGCCATCCTACTTTTATGTACATGATTGGATTAAGCCATCAAGGCCCTTTTCATGTTATACAGGCAAGTTTAATTGGATCAAGTCTTTATGGCCCCTTTCTAATAGCCAGAAAGATATAAGTCCCCAGTTAGCATTCTTTCTAATCATCTAGGAGTAGGTCCTCAGTCTGAATCCTACTTTTGTGTATATGATTGGATCAAGCCATCAAGGTCCCTTTCATGTTACACATGTAAGTTAGATTCGATCAAGTCTTTATGACCCATTTCTAATAGCCAGAAAGACATAAGTCCCCAGTCGGCATTCTTTCTAATCATCTAGGAGTAAGTCCCCAGTCAGCATCCTACCTTTGTGTACATGATTTGATTAAGCCATCAAGGCCCCTTCATGTTACACAAGTGAGTTAGATTAGATCAAGTCTTTATCACCCTTTCTAATAGCCAGAAAAATATAAGTCCCTAGTCAGCATTCTTTCTAATCATCTAGGAATAAGTCTCTTAGTCGGCATCCTACCTAGGAGTAAGTCCCCAATTGGCTTCCTATTCGAAGAATTAAAAAATAAAATCAAGCCATTGAAGGCCCCATTTTTTTGGACTACTTAAATAGGATTAAGTCCATTTGACCCATGTTTATTAGTCAAAGTGCTACGGATTAGGATCAAGCATTTCAAGCCTCTTCTCCCCGGTATAACTTTTGAGGATTGGATCATGTCTTTAAAGACCCCTCTCCTCTCTTTAGCTAACTAGGATGGATCATGCCCTTAACGACCCCATCTTATTAGCTAAACACATGGATCACCACTATTCTCAAGTAAGAGTAAGTCCCCTAAAGGCATCTTCTTTGAGCATAGTGATTACATTAGGGTTAGACCATTTTTTGTGACTACTCCGAATAGCATTCCTCTTCATCCTATAACTTAATGAAAGTTAAGTTTCTAGGAATGAATCACACTCCAAAGCAAAGATAGGTATACATGTACCTATCATTCACAATCAAAATCAAAACAAAATTCTAAATCAAAAATCAAAATCATGAATTGGAACCCCAAGTTTATACTTGTATGTTGATTAATTTGGTCAACACCAATATGTGTAGTGTATTTTGACTAATCCACATACATTGGGGGTCCATTTGTTGACCTCATTTTTGGAAGAGGTCATTTTAGCAATGAAATGATATCAAGTTCAAATAGGGATTTTCTAATTCACTATTCAAGTCACTATGCTTAATGACTTAGGAAATGCATTTTGTGCTAAATCCATCTACTTGGTTTGATGTAAAATCAAGTCAAATATCCAACATATAATTAAATCAAATAAATATAAAATGAAAATTCAAAGTCAAATCTAAAGTCAACTCTAGTCAACCTAGAATTGACTTAAGTGGGCCAACTTCATCAAAAAGTCAACCCACTAAAATTTTACTAAATTAAATCACCAAAAATATTTCAAATTATTAAATGAATATGTTTGACCATAATAACAAAGAAATTTGAGTCCATGGAGGCCTAGATTAGGTAAATTAAATTCTTTAAATCAAAATAACCTAAATAAGCCACATTGAACTCAAATCCAAGAAAAATCAAAATAAATCTAAATTGATTATCCTAAATCATATGGGGATGGTGATGGGACATGACCCAACTCCCTATTAGGTGTAGTTGGGTCAAATGGGTCATTTGACCAATAAAAAAATATGTTTCATTCACTTAACTCAATTTGGGTTATGTGAGTTAAGCAAGACAAAACAAATAAGGAAATGCCAAACCACTTTCAACAAAATCACATGGGATGGGGGTGACACTTCCTTAAACCCTTCTAATGAAGTTTTACATCCCTAATTAAGCCATTTAAGTTTCTCTTACATTATTGAATAAAATCCAAATAAGGAAAACCAATGCAAGCAAAGGAATTGCAAAAGTCAAATTCCTTCTCCCTTCTTCCCACCCATTCACAAAGGACAACTGTGGGATAGAAATGGAGAGTACTAGCTAGCCTCCAAGGTCCTCTATCACCAAAACTGACCAAGGAATAGATAGGAAAAAGCTTAAAGGCTTCAGCCATATAGGAAAACAAGAGGTGAGACTTCCCCAAGGAAAATTGAATACACACATACACACCTTCACACATCAAAACCAAACCTTAACGAAATTTCCCCTTCCCCCCAAGAGTCCTTAACCACTATAAATCATCAAAGCTGACAAAAAAAAGCAATCAAGGGTTGGCCTAGGGTGCAATCCGTAAGGAATTAATTTAATTCTTTTGGCAAGCAAGTTTGGTTCAAGCATTTGAAGCTTTAAGATCAATTTCAAGGCCAATCAACCAACGAATCGAGGTATGCCATAGTTGACCTCAAGGTTTTCCTTAGAGAATTTGATTATAGTAAGTTTAACTGGAAATGCAATCTACAATATGATCAAACCATATAGAAATATATGATATTCATCCAAAATCATGTAGTAGTTGATATCACTTGATTTTGTGCTGTGGATCAATCACATTTAGCAAAATACTATCAACGGTCCTCAGCTCCGGCAGGAATTGAAGGAGATGATCTCTCTGCCATCCGAGCCATGTATTTTGATCCGACAACCTAGATCTTGGGGGACCAGATCTATTTTCACCCTTTAGGAACCACGGGATCGATCTGCACCATCCGTAGGAGATCCCTCCTTTTAAACTTCAGTAATGCGACGCCACATGAACGCCACAAGGACCAACTCGCGTGTGCCACACAAGCGCCTACCATGCAACACACGCATCCCAAGTGGGACCGCCACTTAAAAAATTGTTAAAATCGATTAAATATTGATTTTAATTAATTTAAAAAATGGAGAAAACTTCTAAAAATCATATAAAATCAAATATGAATTAGATAATTATAAATAAATACTCTATAGATTCATCTTGATGAGAAGAATCCATGGAAAATAAAATCTCCAATTTTTATAGGGTATTTTTCCCTTAATTTAAGTTTAATTGAAAAAAATTAAATCCTAATTACTCTCAAATTAATAATCCAATTAATTTGAAACTTTTGGGAAATGAAATTAAGCATAAAATACACCTTGCGTGAATTTTTGGGGATTTATTTCTTTAAATTCAAGGGAAATTGTAATTTCATATGCTTAGCCTTTTAATTAAGTTAATTAATTAACCCTAAATCAAATAATTAGATAACTTTAATCAAACAACCTTAAATCATCATAATAATCATTAATGAGCATTAGAATACTAATTAAACCTATATGAACCTAATAATCCCTAAATTGACTTAATTAGTTAATTAAATAAGTTAAATAATTCAATTAAACAACCTAAATTTAATTAAATCATAGTAAATCAACTAGTTAGCCAAAAATTATGAATAAACCCTCATTGGAAATGTATTTCGGTGAAGAATAAGTAAAAAAACCCCTTAACTGAAACTCAATAAATTAAGCTTAATTTAATTTTTAATGAAATAATTGAAACCTTAATTACACCCTAATTACATCTCTAATCAAGTTGAAACTTTAGGGATATAAAATTGGCATATAACTCTATTTGCCAAAAATATTTCAAGTTCAATTGATCTTTGGATTAAGAGTTCTTAAATTTCTAAATCTTTAGGTCAATGTTAATCAAATTTTAGGTTAATAGAATTAATTAATCCATTAAATAAAATGGTAATTCAAACCAATCTCAATCAAACATTAGAAAACTATTTAGAAACTTATCTAAATATCCTAAGTCAATCAAAGTAATAAAATTTAATCTTAGGATAATGAAATAAAACCCAAGGTTAATAAAACTATTAATTAACTTAAACATTAGACTTTGAATAAATAAAATTTAATGAAACCACTCATCCCAATGAATTTAATGAATGAATCTAAAACTTAGGTTAATTAAGTCATATCAAATAATTAATTTAAGTGCTTTAGGCTAAGCATAATCCATGAACAAACCTAAAGTATTAATTTATTTAAACCTTAAGCCTACAAATTCATGATTTAATAACTTAAGTTCAATTGAATGAAATAAAACTTTAATATAAATTCTATAAAGGAAATGAACCAAACCAAAACCAATCCAAAAGATTAATTAAGATACTTAAAGATCTTAGTTAGACTTTTTGAAAATATCATTAGGAATTAAGATGTTGAATGGAAAGAGCTCCATCTAAAAATAGAATTATTCCATTCTTCATTCTTGAAAACCTATACAACTTTAACCAAATAAAATGAACATAAAAATGGGAATTAAATCACTAAACCATTTGAACTGAAACCAATCAATGGTAAAAATTAAACAAATTCAAACTTCAAACTTAAACTTGAACTTAAAGGAGCCTAACAAAGCCTTACCATACAAATGCCTCTTTTACACACACTAGATCATTTAGGTCACAAACTATAGATCTAGGTTAGATCGTTCTGTGATTTTCTTTAATCTTTTGTGCTGTGATTCACATGTCTGTGTGGTGTATTGCTTTAGACTGGATTCTTAGGCTTGTTTGTTCGTTAGATAGGATGTTAGGGCATTCTTTTTAGAATTAACACTATTTTCTATAGGGGATTGTGTTAAAGGGATTACTGTAATAAATAAATCATAAAATTGTTGTTTGCTTGCAGGTGCTGAAAATCCCTTTACATAGACCATAGGATAGCTGGGCTTGGCAAGCAACTAATGCTAAGCCTATATATTTGTGAAATATAAATTGTTTTTTTGTGTTGTATGTATTTCCTAACATCTTTTGCAAGGAAGATTTTTTTAATTTTAAATATGAATTTGAGCTTAGAATTAGCTTAGGATCTATGGGGTCTAGGATTAGTGAGCCAACAACCTGAGATGGTCTGTGGTCCATGGATGTCCATGAAAAAGGAGGCATTTCTACAGTCTTGTTCTGTTAGAATCTAAGCCCTAGATTTCTAAGAAAATGACAACTTGAAATCTAAAATTAAATCCCAAATTTGAAGCCTAATCATAGGATAGTTGAAATGTCTATTGGGTATCTCGGTATCAATAGATATTTCCTACTTTTTCTCATTTGATTATTAAAAATAACTCTCTCTAATTTGTACCTCTCCCAATTGAATTTCCCAAAAATTAATCCTTTGAAAGCTACCTTAGTAGTCTTTAGGAATAACCACTTATTTCTTTAATTGAGATTATTCTTAGGAAGAGACCCTTCGTAAGATTTAATTAACAATAGAGGCTTTCCTTTATAGGGAACCATGATCCTAGGATAAAATAAATCTCGCTCTACTTTTCCATGTAGATCAGAGGAAAATACTCTAGTACATGAAAGACACATTAGCCTTAGGAGTCTTTTATTGAAATGATCAATCCATTACAGAGAACATTTTTAGCTGAGATAATATGTTTATTCCTTAATGTCATATTTGGTCATCTAAATAAAATTTTCCTAAACTCTATGTGGTGTCATTTCTTTTCTCTTTCCAAAGAAAACACCAACAACCCAAAGTGACCAATTTGACCTATTTGAGCAAGTTCTAATCCTACCCATATGGATTGAACCAAGCCCATCGTAACCCCCATCATGATTGTTGATCACAGGTTGATCAATTGTCAAATTAGGTCAAACCAAGTCTCATTTGACCAAGTCAACTCCTTAACCAATATGAACTCAAACTAGCCAAATTGCACCCTAAGCCAAATCCCTTGAAACCAATGATTCATAACAAATCAAAATCAATATTTGAATATGACTTGACCTTCAATTGAGTCAGACAAAACCCAATTGGCCCACTTAACCCAAGTTGACCCAAGTTGACCTAAAAGATCAAATTAGGTCGAATCAAAATATAAACCAAATTGATTGCAACCAATGGCTCTAGTTCATTCCAAATTGATTGTTGAACTTGACCAAAGCCATGATTGGACCGAATTGAACCCAATTGACCTACTTATCTCAAATTGACCTAAAGGTTCAAGTTGGCCTAAATCAAAACCAAATCCAATTTAATTGAAACCAAAGCCTACATTCATCTTCAATTGGTCTACTAAACCCAAACCAACACCCAATAGAAGCCAATTTGGCCAATTTGGTCAAATTGGTCAACATAACACATTTGAACTAAATGAATTCAAATGAGCCAAAATCAAATTTAAGCCAAAATAAACCAAACCAATTGAACCAAAACATCCCAAATGATCATATGAACTTGACCCAACCCTTAGTTTGACCCAATTTGAATAATTGGTCAACTTGACAACCAACCTAATTTGACCTAAATTAGTCAAATTGAGTCAAAATTAACCAAATCAACTATAATTGACTTGAAAGTTGGGCTAACCCACTTTTGGCTCATTTCAAATCTACTTAAATCAAATCCAATGCTAAATTATCATTCTTGCCTTGGTTAAAGGGCATCACATGAGATAAATCACCCATGTAAGTGGTCTTTTCCATTTCTTGGCCACTTGGTACTCTCCCAATGGTCCACCGAAGCACCTAGAATACTACCCAACCTGACCCAATCGGTAGTTGGGTTGTCCATGATCCATGGGAAATGAAATCGCCTTACCCTCCCCATTAAAGCATTTGAAACCCATAGGACACCCATGATTCCTCCTTGGAAGCCACCTCTATACCTTCAACTAACCAAGTAAGCTAACTCACCTCCTACCTACCACCCATGATTCCCTGAGATAGTTGGACGGCCATTAGAAGCCAAACCTTATCCAACCATCTGATCAAGATGAAGGGGGGGTATACACCCCCTCGTTTCCACTCAAACACACACAAAAATCATTCCTTAGAGCCCTAGCTACTCAAGAAGAGTAGTTAAATCCATTTCCTAAGCTCCCAAGCTCATTCCTCAACCAAAAAATGCCATTCCCTTCCATCCTGAAATAGGACACTCCCATTTCTAACCTAAATTCCCCATTTCTCGATCAAACTCAAATTAACTTTCCATGCACCTTCCCTAGGCCTCATCGAACAGGAACAAATCATCTCCCAAGCTTCCTGAGCACCATAGGTGAGATTTCTATCAAAACCAAGATCCAAATCTTTAGTTCATGGCCTTCTGAGATATTGTCAAGGAATTGAAATAATTACTACTCAATATGGCTTCATCTCCACTAGATGAAGCTTCTTAAATCGTTCAAGCCACCGATCTTGAGCTCTGATGAGGTATGCTTCCAAAACTAATCCTTAGGAAAAAATGGTTTAGAGCATTTTGAAGAAAACTTGCATCTTATGTGATCTTAATAGTTAGATCCCCTCTGACCAATGTCATGAAGCTGTGGGATCCTTTTAGAGTTGATCTAAGCTCAGGTAAGCTCAGATCAAGTGAGCAATGGTGAACAAACTCTATTCTCCCTCATTGATGTGACGTTAGATCATGCAATGTCTATTCCGTGTGATCAGAATGGATGGTTGTGATTAGATCTACTAGATTGATCTAATTTAATCCTATTAAGCTGTGGGATTAATCGTATCTGTTTGATCTTAGATTGGACGGCGGATGAGAAAGCGCATCCACCGTAACCACATAGGCGTTGAGTCCGATATGTTTTAAGTAGCCAATCTTGCGATGCCACGCGGAAAGTACATTACATTAGTACACCATGTGGCACCAACAGGATTAGGCTAAATAAATCATTATTAATGGCTAAAACTTCTAAATATCATAAAAAATCAGAGATAAATAAAAAATGCAAATAAATACTCATTTTAAAGATATTTTAGAGGAGAATTAATTAAAAATGATCTTAACTAATTTTGAATAGCAATTAATGTTTAGATAATGTTTAATAGAAATATTAATTAGCTTAATTACTCCTTAATTATTTGAGGAATTAATCTTAAATTTTGTGGGTTAATTTAAAGGGATGACCTATGCCTCCCATGATTTTCTTGGGATTTATTGCTCACTTAATTAGGAAAATTGACTAATTAAACCTTAACTACTATTTTATGTTAATTAATTATTAATTAATCCCATGAATAATAATAAATTAGTTAATTAAGTTTATTAATCATTGTTCAATAGTAAGTGAACTAAGGAATATGGTTGGGCCCCTTTCCCTAAGTTCATTTCACCCTTTTTTAAATGAAATTAATTAAGTTCTAACTAATTAATTAAATCACTTAATAAAATTGAAATCAAAATCACATCAGACCTTAATTAATTAAATCATGAGATAGATCTTTAGGTCTTTAATAACCATAAATGAGTTTAATGAATTATGTTAGTCCACATGTATGGGAAAACCATAAGACTAATTAATTAAGTCCCTTAATCTAATTAACTATAAGTCATGAGCCAATTGCATTAGGATCCTTTTATTTCCTAGGATCAATACAAGTTTATTTTCCATGCATATAATGTTGGCTTATAATATTATTAATTACTTTAAGGTGACATAGGCAAGGGTAATTAATTCATGTAATTAACAATTTAACTTTATTGACCCATAAAATCAACTTAGTTACATTTCCTTAAATTAAATCAAATCACTAATGTGGGAATGGGTTTAAAACAACAATTGATGATTTCTCTTCTCCTCTTTAAATCAAAATAAACCTGAAACTTAATTAATACAAAAGCTTTGGTTTTCTTTAAATAATCTTATTTGATTTTATTATCCTTAAGAATTAGTTTTGTTGAATGAATCACATGCTTATATTTAATTGTCCTCTTTCAAATCATGTTAAATTTGGTATGTCATTTGAATTCATGCATCCATCTTTTCAAAATCAAGTAAAATAAAATGGATTTCTTTATGTAAGCTTGCATGTGTTGATTTAATTTAATATATGGACTATTATCACTATTAAATCCAAATGTATTTTTCAAAAGCTTATAAATGAATAATAATATGTGTTATGATGCTAGTTATAAATACATAAGAAATGTATGTGCTTATAGCTTAAGTGAATGTTGAGTTCTCTTCTTCTATTCATGTGTTGATTTATATAAGATTGAATGGGTATATAGATTCCGAACATGAGGTTTTAGCTAGCCCCAAGGAGGTCATTTGATTACCTCACTTCCCTAGTTTAACAATGACATGTACCCAATTCATTTCAGTCTTATGCATTTCAACATTAGAATTTTGATAAAGCTTTAATTCATATATATAAATGATTCAATCAAAAAATATATATACAATTTTTGCATGGTTTTCTTTTCCCTCATTTATGTAAACATCCATGTGTGTCCAATAAAAGCAAGTATATAATCTAGACATCTCGAGAATACGAGGCTTTAGTTAGCCCTAAGGAGGTCATTTTATTACCTCACATCCTTGGTTTAACAATGACACATACTTTCCTATATCTTTCTACATGTATATGTATATGTGATTAGTGAATGAAATCCCATTTTACATTAAAATTGCATGCATTCATAATTGACTAAGTGGTTGAATTAATTAGCCATATGATTTAGAGCTTACTTCCTATGTTCATGTATATGAATTTACATATGTTTGAATGCAAATGGGTATATAGTCTAGACATCCGAGAATATGAGGCTTTAGCTAGCTCCAAGGAAGTCATTTGATTACCTCACTTTCTTGGTTTAACAACAGCACATGCCTATTTAATTTCATTCTTATGTACTTTTTGTATAATAATTTGGATAAAGTTTTAAATTAATATGTTTAAATAATTCAATCAAATAAAATATAAATTCTAAACATGCACATACATTCATCATTTAAGTATCCTAAAATATGTTGCATGCATAGACACACTTAGGATTAAATCATATGCATGTTACATGTGATGGAAAGGAATGATTTAATATATGTCAAGTGGTAGTAATTCAATTAAATTAATCTTAAGATGCCATTCATTTTGAATAGGATTATTTAAAGTGTACCTAAACATAGGATTATTTAAATCATTTAATAATCCATTTACTAAAGAGAACTAAATCAAATTAATATACTTTACAAAGTGACTTAAGATAGGGATGAAAGAGGGCAATCCTATTTTCCTCTTTATAACACTTAGTTGCTAAGTGTAATCAAATGAAACAAAAGAAAACACAAATTAAAATTCTCAAATCAATTAAACTACTTCAAGTGAAATCAACCTTTCATGTTAAATTGAATCCTTCTACACTTACAAAATACAACACTAATGCCTAACAAGACTTACCACACAGGCCTTAATACACATTAGAATTAAGTCACCACTTCTAGCTCTAAGTTAGACAGGTATGATGTGATGTATGTTTTGTTTTATGATGTATTATTTTAGATTAGATGTTAGGGTGTGTATGCTTCATAGGATGATAGGCCAATATTAGCCAAATCATGTTTTCTAGGGATTATGCTTAAGGGATGCTTAAAAATAAATGTGAATGCTCTTTGTAGGTTTCATAAATCCTTAAGCATAATCCAAGTTAGTTAGTTACCATGTGTAGGTGCTAGGTCTAAATTATAAATACAATTGCTTAGGATTTTATGTATATTTAGCTAATCTCTATTTGGTAGGTGTAGTTAGATTTACTTTTCCAACATAAATGTAATTTTTGTCATAGGAATTAAGATTAGTGCTATGATTAGGATTAAAGGGCCATAAGGCTTTGTCCAGGGGTTCCCACCATCCAAATCAAAGAAAAAACCAAATCAAAATTGGAGATATAAAGAAAGAAGAGCCCCATAGCATTTTATACAATTATAATTATTCTTTCATATTCAAGGTTATATAAGGTTAGAGCTCGGCTACCCATCTTTTCTCTTCTGGGACGCATTCAACCACATCGGCCTTTTATTCTTTTATGATAGTTTATATAATTGTTTCATGTATGTTTACATTGTGCATTAGGATGACATACTTTTCATAATTTCTTAAATGATTGAAGCTTTTATGTGTGGATCAAATTGAACCAGGGCCACCAAAACCAAATATAAACAAAATGGAATCAAACTAGAGCCACCAAAATATTTAAAATGGTCAGATGAACTTGATCCAACCCTTGGTTTGACCCAATTTGACCAATTAGTCAACTTGACCAAAGTTGACCCATTTTAACCTAAATGGGTAAGCATGAAACTTGGCATAACCCATTTTTCAAACATATCAAACATATTCAAATTTAAACCCAAGCCAAATGACCTTTTTACACCTAGGTCAAAGGGTAAATTTTGGCCAAATCCACTTGGAATTTGGTCAAATCCTTTCCATAATGACCTGGCACCCTCTTAGTGGATCAATTGAACACTAGGGAGTGTGGTGCACCCAACCCAATGGGTTTGGGTCAGCCCAACCTAGACTAAGGTTAAAACTAACAACTTGCATGAAATTAAGCACATGGAATCCCTCATCCACTTGATTTAAGCACATGCAAGCTCCACTACTCCACTCCTCTGGACAAACTGATTGCAAGGACACCATAAATGACCTAATAAACCCACTCAAGGTGGTCAATTGGATCAAAATGGAAGGGAGAAGCTCACAATTCAATTACTCAAGGGGGAGATATACTCCCCTCTAATTTGAATTCATTCCATTAGTCCCTACTTCGATTGAGCAAGAGGAAGCCGTCATCATTTCCCCAAAAGCTCTCTCAAGCAATTCCCATTTTCCATTTTCTTGATTTTCATAGCTTGGAAATAGTGGAGCTTCACTCAAAATAAAACTTAGCCTACACTCAATATCAAACAAATTCCCTTTCCAAGCTCCATTAGGGAGCTCAATCAAACTCACCCAAGCCTTTTCCTAAGCTCCAAAGGCAAGGGAGGTGCTACCTTGATCAAGACCGAGCTCAAGTCAATGAGGAGTTGGCCCATTGGAGGATCCACCCAATCTCAAGACCTCAAAATCTCAACAAAGCTTCATCTCCACTAGGTGATGCTTCTCTAAGGGAATTGAGCACTGGTGATCACCTCCGGTGAGGTTAGCCATTAAAACAAGCTTAATTTCAATATAGTCTTGTCCTTTATGAAGTGAAGTTTAATCCCATGAGATTCTAGTATTTAGATATGTTTTCCTTTGTGCTTAGATGGTGTGGGTAAGTTTTGGGATCAATCTGACCTCAATCAAGCTCGGATCATCCCCTAGAAGATAGACGGATGTTCTCTCCCACACAAAAATATAGGGAAGGATCATAGGTCGTCCATCCAGGCATTTGGGATGGATATCCATGATTAAGACACGTAGATCCCATGGATTTATCCTTTAGAACCATAGCTTTAATCTCAGTCATCCTAACCTTGATCAGATGAGTTAGGAGAAAGCGCGTAGCACCATCGCTAATGCAATGCTATGATGTGATAACTTTAATATTGAATCACGTCATGCCACATGGAAAGCACATGCCACGTTAGCGGCCCACGTGGCGTCGACGGGATTAAACATTTAATTAGGCTATTAAATCACCTAATTAATCATGAAAACTTACTAAATTCATATCCAAGCCTAGAAAAATTAGACAAATATGAAATAAATTGCATTGGATAGATAATTGAACATAGAATATTCTAAAAATAATTTCAATGGATTTTGAATAGTGCTTTTCTATAGATTTGGGTTTTATCAGGAATGTTATTTTGCTAATTACCCTTTAATTACTCTACTGATTAATCCCAAACTTCTTGTGCATAATTAGTGGGATGACCGCTTCCCTTTTTTTCTATTTATTGGTTGTTTAATTAAAGGAATTGCTAATTCATTCCTTAATCACTCCCTTAATATAATTAAGCTTAATTAAGGTTATAATTAGTGGTTTAACCCTCTGATTGAGTCAATTAAGCTTTGATTAAGTGAATATGAGGCTTAGGGAATAATTTTGGGATACTTTCCTTAAACCCCCCTTCCTTCCTTAATCCAACCTTAATTAAGGGTTAATTCACTAATTACCCCCTTAATTAATTTCATAAAATTCTAAAAATTTCCAGAGCTTAACTATTCTATCTTGGGTAGATGCTTAGGTGTTCAAGAGCCTAAGTATAATTTAGGAAATCAAAATCCAATTCATATATGTGAGAGGGGTTACGAAATTTCTTAACTTAAAGCCCTTAGCTTAATTAATCATTAATCATGAGCCAAATACATTTGGCCCTTTTCTTCTTAGGTGCATTGCTGATTTAAATTCCTTGTGTGATTTTATGTCATATCATTAGCTCATAATTATTTGATCAACTATTCTAAGGTGGTGTAGGTAAGGGGTAATTAACACACTTAATTCTTACCTTAACCTAACCAAAGCATAAAATTGATCTAATCACCTAAAAATTAAACTGAAACAACTAACATATGTGGGAATGAGTTAGGAACAGCAAACTCACCTCACATTTCTCAAATTAAATCAAACTCAAAATAAAAATCAAACCTTCCTTAAAAATAACTTGATTTGCTTTAAGCTTTCTTATTTCATAAGATTGTCTTTAGAATTAATTAGGGTGAATGTGTTTACATGCTTTCATCACTTTAATTCTTTCTAACATGCTAAATGTGTATGTTATATGAATTTCATGCATTCATGCTTTTCAAAATCAAATTAAAATGAAATGTTTTCTTCATGTTAAATTGCATGTTTTGGCCAAAGTAAAATATGAATGGCTATTATCACTACTAAATCCAAAACTATTTTCAAAATCTATAAATCAAACACCTAAGATTGAAAGTATGCTACTTATAATTATTTATGTGCTTGCATGTGGATATAAATATGAAGATGTGCCTAGTGTGGCATTCCTTCTTTTTTTCTTTTAGCATAGTTTTGAATAGGATTTGGAAAAGTGTATAGTTCATTTAAAAAGATGAAACACTTGCCTAATCCCATTCCTATTAATTCCTATGCTATTACTTAAGAAGGACATATCCACACTTGTACATATAAATTGCATAAACAAAACAAATAAACAAATTCAAACTTTTTTGTATCTTTCTTTTTCCATTCATTTGTTTTGTACATGTGTTTGTATTTAAGGAAAGTGGTATATTAGTCTGGACAACCCTGTGGTTGCGAGGCTTTAAGTTGCCCTATGTAGGTCTTGTACCTTACACCCCTTGTGCTAACAATGGCACCGTACTCACTTATGCCTTTCATACATACATGTGTGCATGTGAAAAATGAATAAGAAAATCTCTTTTCTACTTAATGAAAATCATGCATCATAAAGAATTCAAATTTTCTTAAGTAACTCACTTAGCATTCATCTTAAAGTGTGCTAAACATTTCCATTTATATGTATAGATATGCTTAGGATTCATTCATATGCATGTTATACAAGTTGGGAAAGAAATGAAGTGATGTGTGTTTTGTAATATTAATTCACTTTACTTAATCTTAAAATGCCTTTTTTTTAATAGGTTTGTTTAGAGTTGGTCTAAACTTAGGATTAATTAAAACACGTAATAAAACATTCACTAAACAAAATCAAACATGAATCTACTTTAGAAGTTACTTAGGTAGGAAGGAAAGAGAAGTTCTCTCTTTTCCCTCTTTTATAACTTAGTAATTAATTGTAGGTTCATTCAAACCTAAACAAAGCATCAAATAAAATTAACCCAAATCAACTAAACACTTAAATGAAACCACCCATCTAAGTTGAATATCTTCACACTTAGAGAATCCAAACCTTAAAGCCATAGCTAAGCATACCACACAAACCTTTATAGCACACACATTAGACTAAGTCACCACTTCTAGCTTTTGGTTAGGGTTGGTTTGATGTTTGCTTTTATTTTGTGATGTTTTGTTTAGTCTGATGTTAGGATGAATGTGCATGAGAATGGTAGGATGATTTAGTCTAATCATTATTTTATAGGGATTGTGCTTAAGACCGTAATAAAAATATAACCGCTTTGTGTGCGGTGCTTATACCCCTAAGCATAATCCAATAGGCCAAGTGGACTTGGTTACCCATGTGTGAGGTGCTAAGTCCAATATACTTGGGATTTGTATGGTTTGTTTAGTTAATTTCTCCGTGTTAGTATTTACTTTTCCTTTTCATGTTATTTTGCAATTAGGATTTTGGAATGATTGTTATGGGGGATTAGGATGAACATTGGTTATAAGATCTCATCTTATGTACCATGGGAAGCCTTTGGAGCATCCACATTCCAACTATCCAAAAGAAGGAACAAAAGAAGAAAGAAGAAAAAAAGAAAGAAGAAAAAAAGAAAGAAGAAAATAAGAAAGAAGAAATGAAGAATGAAGAGCCCCATAACATGAATTTCTTACTTGATTGTAAATTAATTCATTGTGTTATATAAGGGTAGAGCTCAACCCAATTTGTTTCGTTTGTGGTTCCCACACAAATGGATTTTTATTCTTTTGCAATTAGCTTTATAAAATGTTTGATGTTTTGTTTAGCTTGTGCATTAAGATGGCGCCCTTTTCCTAGTTTCTTCCTTGCTTGATGTATGGCCTGGATGACGATTAGGATCTTAGGGAAAATAAATCTTCTATCAAACTAATCAACTCAAAATTAAAAATAAATAAGAAATAACCTCATTTAAAGTCTTAGTTAAAATCTAGATAAAAGAATTAGCAACCCCTTAGTTGGATGAGTATTTCTTTTATAACATCATGCACAAAAGCATATTATTTCACTCTTGAATGGAGGGCTTCCACCTTTGCCAGAGAACTTGGCTTGACCTGTGAGAGCCATGGTGGAAACACACCTCCCACTTCTTGCTAATTTTGGCACATAATCTTATTTCTCATGCATTAGGCATATGCCTATAAGCCTGAGTCAAATGATTGCCCAAAAGTAGAAATAAAATGTAATATGATTTTCCTTAAATCTATGTTATTTTTCATACCCTTACATGATCTAGTCTCGTAGGGAGTGAGTTTAAGGACTTAGTCTCTTTCTAAAATAAATAACAGCCTAGCTATCTTGCATAAAGCATATGCCTACATGAATTTAAAATCATAGGAGGAGTTAGTTGTGGCCACCCCAGGGTTGTAAGTCCAAGGCTTGGTTTGTCCTATCTTGTGGAGGCAAACCAAATACCCATTTTCACCTTTGATTTAGGTCATGCTTTTGGCCCTCACCAAAGCTCCCTATATTTAAGTTTTAAGGTTGCTTCTCCCCTTTGTGGGAAGAAGTATAAATCCTCACCTCTTAGGCATTTCCATAATCTTGTGTTATGGAATCATAAGCCCTAAATTTCTAATGAAAAATTCAACTCAAACAAATTAAATCAATTTCAAAAATGTAAAGCCCAACCATAGATAGTTTATGATGCTAGGTTTCCTATCATCATGAGCATTTCCTTCCTTATCTTCCTTTTCAATAATAACTCCCTCTCTTTGATCAATCTCATTTGATCTTCTAAAATAATCTAATTGATTGATAGTCCTACCTATTTGAAATCTTTGGAGACAATGATCAATTACCTTAATCGATAGTATTCCTAAAGAATCCCCTTCCTCAGGATGTAATTAACTATGTGGGCTTGCCCCTGTAGGGAACTTTATGAATCCAGTTTAAAATAAACCCTGCTTTACTTTTCCATGTAAAGTAGGGGAAGAATCTCTGGTACACATGCGAACCCATTGTCCTTAAGAGTCCTTATTGAGGTGATCAGGTCCATTATAGGGTGGTGACTTCTATCTTTCGAAATAGTACACCTCTCCTCAATGTCGTACCTAATCACCCTAATAAGAACATCTGCGGATCTATGAAGTGTCCAATTGCATAAAAGAGTATATTTATATCTTCATTTTATCCACATAGATTGAAGATGGAAGTATTACTCTTAGAAATTTAAAAAATAATTCACTACGAACACCTTCTGTGGCTTGGGTCTAGATGATTGGTTAGGAAAGCACAACTGTTTGGCTTCCTCTTATAGGCTAGCAGCCTTGTTGATTAATTTCTTGAATGTTTTGATGGTAAAGCCCTTAAGCATGAAGGCGACTGGGCCATGGATATTCTTGAGTAGAATTTTAATGGCATGCTATTGAGTTATGATTAGATTTCATGCTCGGTTGCACCCCGAGAATGTAATCAACAAGGGACTCATTGAGTTTTGTTTCTCTACAATAAGGTCTCCTACAGTCACCCTCTACCGAGCTCCAACTAACCTCTTGATCAAGAGGTGCTTCAACTTAACAAAAGTCTTCACCGAACCACTAGGTACTTCAGCATACCAATCAAATGCAACACTTGAGAGACTGCAAATGAAAAGGTGGAAAAGGAGTGCATTGCTGCTACTGGAGTTGCAACAATCGGCTCTAAAGTGTTCAATCTGTTATTGTGGGTTCCGACTGCCTTCAAAGATCTTGAAGGATGGTGGCACAAAACTCTAAGTAAATAAAAAGTAAATAAAACCTAAACCTAAAACATAAATCTGAAAATAAAAAAATAAATAAAAACCTAAACCCTAAACTACAAAAAAAAAACCTAAAATAAATAAATAAAATAAACCTAAACCTAAACTAAAATAAACTAAACTAAAATAAATAAAACCTAAAATATACTAAACTTAAACCCTAAACTAAATAAAATAAATTAAACTGGAAATAAACCTAAACTAAAAAAATAAAACCTAAAAATAGACCAAAAATCAAAACCTAAAACCTAAACCTAAAAGAATAAAATAAAAACCTAAACCTAAACCTAAAAATAAAAAATAATACCTAAACCTAAAAGATAAAAAAAATAAACTAAACTAAAAAAGAGACGTAAACCTAAACCAAAACCTAAAAAAAAACTAAAATAAATAAACCTAAAATAAATAGACTAAACTAAATAAAAATAAAAATAAACTTAAATAAAAAATAAAAAATAAAACAAAGTAAAATAAATAAAAAATAAACTAAATAAACCTAAACCTATAAGTTTACTTAATTTATAAAAATAATAAATTTAAAAAAATAAAGACAAATAAAAAAACACTAAACATTATACCTACAACCCTAAACCCTAAACCCTAAACCCTAAAACCCTAAACCAAACCCTAATTCCTATACCCTATACCCTAAAATCTATAACCCTAAACCCTAAACCCTAAACCATAAAAATCTAAAAAATCTAAATCTAAATTAAATAAAACCTAAAAAAGAAAATAAACAAAAAAACCTAAACCAAAATAAAAAAAATAAAACATAATAAAAACATAATCTAAAATCTGAACCTAAATCTAAACCTAAACCTAAACTTTAAAAAAATAAATAAATAAATAAATAACAAAAATAAAATAAAATAAATAAAAACCTAAAGTATACTAAAAAATAAAGAACCTAAATAAAATAAAATAAACCTAAAATAGAATAAAATAAAAACTAAATAAAAACCTAAACCTAAAAAATAAACCTAAAAATAAAACTTAAACCTTAAACTTAAAAAAAAAACCTAAACCCTAAACTAAAAAAAAGCCTTAACCTAAAATAAAAATAAAATAAACCTAAACCTAAACTAAAATAAATAAACCTAAACCTAAAGATAAAATAAATAAACTAAAATAAACCTAAAACCTAAAAATAAACCTAAAATAAAAAACTAAAACCTAAACCCAAAAAAAATAAAAAAACCAAGCCTAAACCTAAAAATTAAAATAAATAAACCTAAAATTAAATAAAAAATAAACTAATAAATAAAAACTAAACCTAAATGAAATTAAAAAATAAAATTTTTTAAAATAAATAAAAAATAAACTAAATAAACCTAAACCTACGAGTTTACTTACTTAAAAAAATAAATATAATCATAATAATAAATAAAAATAAAAATAAAAACTCCAACCCTAAACCCAAAACCCTAAAACTATCCATAAACTTTCAACTCTAAACCCTAAACCTAAAACCCTACACCCTAAATCCTAAACCCTAAACCCTAAAACCCTAAACCTTAAACCGTAAACCCTAAAACTTACAACCCTAAACCCTAAACCCTAAACCCCAAACCCTCAACCCTAAACCCTAATCCCAAACCCTAAATCCTAAACCCTAAAACCTAAAACCTAAACCTAAACTAAATCAAACCTAAATCTAAAATAATAAAAAAACCTAAACCTATATAAAATAAAATAATAAACCTACACTAAATCTAAACCTAAACCTAAACCTAAACCTAAAAATAAAATAAAATAAAAATAAAACTAAATAAAATAAAATAAATAAAACCTAAATTAAACTAAAAGTAAAATAAAATAAAAAAAAATAAAATAAAAACTAAATAAAAACCTAAACCTAAAAAATAAACCTAAAAATAAAAATTAAGAGTAAATAAAAAATAAAACCTAAACATTAATCTAAAAAAACCTAAACCTAAAACAAACAAAATAAAAATAAATCTAAACCTAAACTAAAATAAACCAAACTATAATAAATAAAACCTAAACCTAAAATAAACTAAACCTAAACCCTAAACTAAATAAAATAAAATAAACAAAAAAATAAACCTAAAGTTAAACTAAAAATAAGACATAAAAATAAACCTAAAATAAAAACCTAAAACCTAAACCTAAACCTAAAAAAAAATATAATAAAACCTAAACTAACTAAAATTAAAAATAAAACATAAACCTAAAAAATAAAATAAAAAGTAAAACTAATCTAGAAAATAAACCTTAACCTAAACCTAGAGCTAAAAAATAAACTAAAATAAACAAACCCTAAAATAATAAAACTAAACTAAATAAAAATAAAAAAATAAAATAAATTAAAATAACTAAAAAAAATTAAATAAGCTAAATAAACTTAAACCTATCAGTTTACTTAATTTTTAAAAAAATTAAAAAAAGGAAAAAGAAAAAAAAAACAAAACAAAAAAACCATGATCCCTAAACCTGCAACCTTAAACCCTAAACCCTAAACCCTAAACCCTAAAACCCTAAACCCTAAACCCTAAACCCTAAAGCCTAAACACTAAACCATAAACTTCAAACCCTAAACCCTCAACACTAATCCTTAATTCCTAGACCTTAAACCCCAAAAACCTAAAAACCTAAACCTAAAATAAAAAAAAAACTTAAAATAAAATAAATAAAAATCCTAAACCAAAATAAAATAGAAAACTAAAAAAAAATATAAACTAAAACCTAAACCTAAACTTAAACCTAAAAATTAAATAAAAATAAAAACTAAACTAAAACATAATAAATATTACCTAAACTAGACTAAAAAATTAAAAACCTAAATAAAATAAAAACTAAACCTAAAATAAAATTAAAATAAACCTAAAATAAAATAATATAAAAACTAAATATAAACCTAAACCTAAACAATAAACCTTAAAATAAAAAATAAAAATATATAAAATAAAACCTAAACCCTAAACTTAAAAAAAAAACCTAAACCTAATATAAAAAATAAAATAAACCTAAACCTAAACTAAACTAAACCTATAATAAAACCTAAACTAAATAAACCTAAAATAAATAAACTAAACTAAATAAAAATAAAAATAAATTGAAATCAAAATAAAATATAAAATAAAAAAAATAAAAAATAATAAACTAAATAAACCTAAACTTACTAGTTTACTTAATTTTAAAAATATATAAAATAATAATAATAATAAACAAAAAAAACATAACCCTAAACACTAAACCATAAAACTAACCCTAAACCCTAAACCTATAACCCTAAACCCTAAACCTAAATCCTAAAACCAAAAACAAAACCCTAAACTAAACCCTAAACCTAAACCTAAACCCTAACAGACCTTAAACCACAACCCTAAACCTAAACCAAAACCTAAACCCAAACCCAAAACCCTAAACACTAAAAATACTAAACCCTAGAGCTTAAAGACTAAAGCCTAAACCTTAACCCTAAACCTTAAACCCTAAAACCCTAAACCGTAAAACCCTAAACCCTAAAACTGTAAACCGTAAATGCTAGACCCTAAACCCTAAAACCTAAACCTAAACCAAAAAAAAAAAACCTAAACAAAAAAAATAAAAAATAAAAAAAACTCAACTAAAATAAACTTAAACCTAAAACATAAAATAAAAATAAAACTCAACTAAAAAATAAACCTAAAGCTAAACCTAAACCTAAAAAATAAACTAAAATGAAAAACCTAAACTAAAATAGATTAACCTAAAATAAATAAACTACACTAAATAAAAATAAAAAATAAGGCAAAATAAAAAAAAACCCTAAACCCTAAATCCTAAACATTAAAACTAACCATAAACCTACCACCCCAAACCCCAAACCCTAAACCCTAAAGCTTCTACCCTAAACCCTACCAGTTTACTTAAAAAATAAACTAAATAAATTAAATAAAAATACCTAAACCTACTGTTTACTAATTTAAAAAAGCTAAATAAACCTAAACTCTAAACCCTAAAAAACCTAAACCCTAAACCCTAACCTAAACCCCAACTTAAACCCTAAACCCTATACTAAACTATAAATCATAAACCTAAACCTAAACCTAAACTCTAAACTTAAACCCTAAACTCTAAACCTAAACTCAACCTAACCTAATCTAAACCTCTAAAAACCCTAAGTCTAAACTAAACTTAAACCCTAAACTCTAAACCTAAAACCTATAAACCTTAAACCCTAAACAACCTAAACCTAAACCCTAAAACCTAAACCCTAAACCCCAAACCCTAAACCTAAAACCTAAACCCTAAACCCCAAACCTAAACCTAAACCCTAAACTCTAAACCTAAACCCTAAACTCTAAACCCTAAACCCTAAATCCTAAAGTTAAAAAAGCTAAACCTAAACTAAATAAAACCTAAAATAAAATAAAATAAAACTAAAATAATAAATAAAATAAAGTAAAAACATAAACTAAACCAAAACCTAAACCTAAACTTAAAAGAAAAAAAAGCTAAACTAAAATAAAATAAAAAACCTAAACCAAACTAAAAAAATAAAAAAACCTAAATAAAAATAAAAACTAAACCTAAATAAAAAAATAAAAAAACTAAACAAAAAAACTAAACTAAATAATAAACCTAAAATAAAACCTAAACCCTAAATAAATAAACCTAAATAAAAAATAAAATAAACCTAAACCTAAACAAAAAATAAACTAAACCTAAACCTAAACCTAAACCTAAACTTAAACTTAAACTAAATAAAAAGAATAAACTAAAATAAACCTAAACCTAAAATAAAAAAAATAAAACCTAAAATAATCCTAAAATAAAACCTAAAACTTAAATCTAAAAAAAAGAAAATATACTAAACCTAAACCTAAAAATATAAATAATACCTAAACCTAAAAAAAATAAAATAAAAATAAACTAAAAATAAAATAAAAATAAACCTAAATTAAACTTGAAAAATAAACTAAAACAAAACCTAAACTAAAATAAATAAACCTAAAATAAATGAACCAAACTAAAAAAAAAAAATAAACCTAAATAAAAATAAAAAATAAAATAAAATAAAATAAATAAAAATAAACTAAATAAACCTAAACATACCATTTTACTTAGTTTTTTTATAATTAAAATACCCTAATCCTTAAACCCTAAACCCTAAATCCTAAACCTTGAACCCTAAACCTTAAACCCTAAATCTTTATCCCTAAACCTACAACCCTAAACCCTAAATCATAAAAAATGCTTAACCCTAAATCCTAAACTCTGAACTCTAAACCCTAAACCCACCAGACCTTAAAACCGAAACCCTAAACCATAAACTAACCCTAAACCCTAAACCTTAATCCTTAAAAACCCTAAACCCTAAAGCCTAAACCTTAAACCCTAAACTAACCCTAAATCTTAAGCTAACCATAAACCCTAAACTCTAAACCCTAAACCCTAAAACACCTAAACCTTAATGCCTAAACACTAAACCCTAAACCCTAACCCTAAACCATAAATATTAAAACCCTAAACCCTAAAACACTAAATCATAATCCTTAAACCCAAAACCTAAGCCCTAAACCTTAAACCCTAAACCCTAAACTAACACTAAATCCTAAGAATGGGCATAACCTTGATGGCAGGAACATCACCATCAAGTAGGCTCAATCTAGATAAGGAGGCTTCGATGCATGATTATCAATGATGGTGGGGGGACTGGAGGTGTTGATGGATGGAGGTGGTGGTCAAAGAAGTGGTGGTCATGGAGGCGAGAGAGGAGGAGGTTACGCCATGGTGGTGGCGAGGAGTGATCAGGAGATGATGGCGATCCATTACTGAGAGAGGTGGTTTTGATGGGAACTAGAGAAACTAAACAATGCCCGATCTGATCTGTTGCTTAAGGAATTGTGCCTTTATAGTAGAGACAGATCAACTTATCTAGGGTTTTTGTTTTACTCTATGGGTATTCATTTTTTTATCTATATCATCGCTTGGGTCATAGAAAACTTGGGGTACTACTTCATTGATGAAATCAAAAATAAGAAATGTTGAATATGAATTTGTTCTCTATTAAAAAAACCTTAAACCCTAAACCCTAAAACTATCTTTACTTAATTTTTTTTTAAAAAAAAACCTTAAACCCTAAACCCTAAAATTAACTGAACCCTAAAACTAACCCTAAACCCTAAACCATAAACCTACAACTCTAAACCCTAAACCCTAAACCCTAAACCCTAAACTAACCCTAAACTTTAAACCCTATACCCTAAAAACACTAAACATTAAAGCCTAATTCCTAAACCCTAAGCTAACCCTAAACCCTAAGCTAACCATAAACCCTAAACCTTAAATGTTAAACCCTAAACCCTCAAAACCCTAAACCCTAAAGCTTAAACCCTAAACCCTAAACCATAACCCTAAACCCTAAACCCTAAAACCTAAACCCTAAAACCCTAAAACCTACACCCTAAACCCTAAACCCTAAACCCTAAACTCTAAACCCTAAAAACCTTAAAATCAAAACCTAAACTAAATAAAACCTAATAATAAAATAAATAAATAACCTAAACCTAAAATAAAATAAAATAAAATAAAACCTAAACTAAAACTAAACCTAAACCTAAAATAAAATAAAATAAAAATAAATTAAAAAATAAAAAATAAAAAACCTAAACTAAACTAAAAAAAATAAAATAAACCTAAGAATAAAAAAAATAAAATAAAACTAAACATAAAAAAATAAAATAAAATAAACCTAAAATAAAATAAAATAAAATAAATAAAATAAATAAAACCTAAAACTAAAAAATAAATCTAAAAATAAATAAAAAGTAAAACCTAAACCCTAAACTAAAAAAAATCTAAACCTAAACTAAAAATAAAATAAACATAAACATAGACTAAAATAAACAAAACCTAAAATAAACTAAACGTAAACCCAAACATAAACTAAATATAATAAATAAACTAAAAATAAATCTAAACCTAAACTAAAAAATAAAACCTAAAAGAAACCTAAAATAAAAACCTAAAACCTAAACCTAAAAAAATAAAATAAAAACCTAAACCTAAACCTAAAAATAAAAAATAAAACCTAAAACTAAAAAATAAAATAAAAATAAAACTTAGCTAAAAAATAAACTTGAACCTTAAAAATAAAATAATATAAAAAACTTAAACTGAAATAAATAAACATAGAATAAATAAACTAATCTAAATAAAAATAAAAAATAAACCTAAATAAAAATAAAAAAATAAACTCAAATAAATAAAAAATAAACTAAATATACTAAATAAACCTAAACCTACTAATTTATTTAATTTTAAAAAAACACTAAACCCTAAATCCTAAACTTTAAAACTAACCCTAAACCCTAAACCCTAAACCTACAACCATAAACCTTAAACCTAAACCATAAAACCATAAACCCTAAACCCTAAACCCTAAACCCTAAACCCTAAAACCTACAACCCTAAATCAAAAACCCCAAACCCTAAACCCTAAACTCTAAACTAACCCTAAAACTTAAAACCTAAACTAACCCTAAACCCTAAACCCTAAGAATGGGAACCTGATGGTAGGAACATCATCACAACTAGCTCATATCTGGTTGAGAAGGCGAGAAGGTGATTATCACAGTAGTGGTCGGGGATGCGGAGGTGCTGGTGGATATGGAGGTGGTGGTCAGAGTAGTGGTGGTTATGGAGGCCGGAGGAGTGATGAAGGTTACAATTGTGGAAGTGGCAGAAGGAGAGATAGCGGATATGATGGCATATCCCGCTACTCAAGAGGCGGGGGTGGTTCTGATGGGAACTACAGAAACTAAAGAACAATAGATCCGATTTGCTGCTTATGGAACTATGTCTTTATAGTAGACAAGGTTTTACTTATCTAAGGTTTTTGATTTGCTCTATGGGTGCTCATTTTTTATCTATGTTGTCACCTGTGTCTTAGAAAACTTGGGGTGCTACTTGGTTGATATAATCAAAAAGAAGAAATGTTGTATCTGTATTTTAAAAAACACCTTAAACCATAAACCCTGAGCCATAAACCTTAAACACTAAACCCTAAACCCTAAAAAGTTAAAAACCTAAACCTAAACTAAATAAAACCTAAAAATAAAATAAGTAAAATAAAAACCCAAACCAAAATAAAATAATAAAATAAAATAAAATGAAAACATAAACTGAAACCTAAACCTTAAAAAGAAAAAAATTAAAAATTAAAAATTAAACTAAAATAAATTAAATAAAAACTTAAACTAAATAAAAATATAAAAAACATAAATAAAATAAAAACTAAACCTAAAATAAAAATTAAAATAAACCTAAAATAAATAAAATAAAAACCTAAACCTAAAAAATAAACTTTAAAATATAAGAAAATAAAACCTAAACCCTAAACAAAAAACACTAAACCTAAAATAAAAATAAAATAAAATAAAATAAACCTAAACCTAAACTAAAATAAACTAAACCTAAACCTAAACCTAAAAATAAAAATTAAAACCTAAACCTAAAAAAAAAAAAAAACTCTAAAAAATAAACCTAAACCTGAAAAATAAACTAAAATAAAAAACTTAAACTAAAATAAATAAACTAAACTAAATAAAAACAAAAAATAAACTTAAATAAAAGTAAAAAATTAATTAAAAATAAACTAAATAAACTTAAGCATATAGGTTTACTTACTATAAAAACACCCTAAACACTAAATCATAAACCCTAAATCCTAAACCCTAAACCCTAAAACTAACTATAAACCCTAACCCAAAATTAAAAACACTAAAATCCTAAACCTTAAACCTTAAATACGTACATATATACACTACTAAGGGCTTATATAAACTCAAGAGTAGTCAACGATTCTTATAGGGAGTTTTGTTGACACTACCATAAAGATAGGATACTTGCTTGGGAAAAGATACAAGTATGGGTGTCCTAATCCATAAGTGAATATATATTTTGTTTATATATTTTTGTGGACCCTATTGGTGTGTGAGGGACCACACCGATAAGGGGCTATATCGCCTTGACCTATCTCAAATTTACTAGACTAAGGAGAATCTAGACATCCATAGACGATTCTCCAACTACAAGGGTAGTTACTAAAAAGGGAACTGTCCAATCGATAGAAACCGGGTAGTGTCTAAATAAGCCAAAAGATGTGATACAAATATAGTGCCCACTGGGAGGTGCTGCACTATCCTAAGCCCTGGAAAAGAAATCCTATTGTTGTATAGTGGCCAACTTAAGGAGAAAGTGTAGCAGACTTACATCTGCCATGAGTGGTGTATCTTAAGGTGCAATAACTAACTAACCTTAGGTGCATCCATCAGTATGAGTGGTGTATCCATCATTATAGTGAGAACCAACTAACCTAAGGTTCCCATCAGTGTGCAATGATCAATCTAGAAAGAAAGTGTGTAGGCTTACAACTTTCAAAGAGAAACTGATCATCGAGATAGTCTATCATCGATGAGATAGATGCTATCTGACTTAAAGCAACTACTAAGCAGAGAGCCCCAAGGAAGGACTAGACACTAACTTGAAGTAGTCAGGAGGGAAGGAGCTGCTAGGGGACTTTTCCTAAACCTCAAATATACTACCTGCACAAAGGTTAATCCAAGAAGAAAGTGTAGCTGACTCACATCCTCTTAAATGAAGGCAACATGAGGTAACTTATCGGCTATGCAATAAGGCCTACCAAACTAACAAGGTGCTAGTTAGTTTGTAGTGGCCAAGGAAGGAAAATGTAGCATACTTACATCCCCAAAAGCAAGAAGACCATTGGGTGACACACTAGCAGAGTAGTAGATCAGCCTAATCATTTTAGCTTTATGCAACTCAAGGTTTTGACATGCCCATAGGCGTCTCTCCTCCAAACCTTTGAGCTCTTTCAATCTGTTTGGTTGTGATCTTTCTACCCACAACTATCCTTAGTGATGGGCGTTGGACTTCTAATGGAAGAATGGCTTCAGACCCATACACTAAAGAGAAAGAGTAGACTGAGTTGGAGTTCTATATGTGATGCGGTAGGCTCACATGGATTCAACTAACTATTTAAGCCACTATCACTTGTTGTTGTCAAGTGTCTTCTTTAGTATTTGGATGAGAGTTTTGTTAAAAGCTTTTACTAAGCCATTCTCCCTTGGGTAGTTGATGGTAGAATATCTCCAATCTATGTTGTGTCTCTGAGCAAAGTTGTTGACCTCGGTGCTCTTGAATGCAGTACCATTATCAGATATAATTCATCGAGGCACTCTAAACCTATATACGATATGGTTCCTAAAACATTGGAGCACATGCTGAGTTGTGACCTCTCTAAGTAGAATCACCTTCACCCATTTGGAAAAGTAGTCAGTAGCAGTTAAGATGAACCGATGACCCTTGGAAGAAGGAGGATCAATCGGTCCCACTTTGTCGCACCCAACACTGAAAGGCCATGAGGCCAATGTAGATTTAGAATGTTGGGTGGTTAGTGTAGGACCACACAGTGTATTTCACATAGGTGGCATCAACTAGCCATATCCATGCAATCTTTGATCATTGATGGACTGTAGTATCCTAATCTCTTGATCTTGGCTTTCATCTTCGATATAGATTGGTTGGCTCCACATAATCCTGAGTATACCTCAATCAAAATCTTATGGCCTTCGTGCTTGTCTATACAGTGTAACCACATATGATTAAAAAACCATTGGTACAAGACACCATCCACAAAGCATAGGAAAGTTCTCTACTTCATCTATGAGCTTGGGACTTCTCTTGAGGTAGTTTACCTTTATTTAGGTAATCCATAAATGGTTGCCTCTAATCTAACTCTTTGTCCTTCTTGGCAATGGCAACCTCCCTTCAAGAGAGTACTTTTGATGAGTTCAATATCAATAAAGGATAAGACTTGTCTATTTTGGACCTTTATTGATACGGACTCATCATCCGGACATGTCAACTCCTTGGCAAGCTTGGCTAAAGCATATGCTATGGCATTCTCTCCTTGAGGAATCTTATAAATGGTAACATCTAGGATTTGGGCTAACAACTCCATGGTGTACTTGTGGTAGTGATGGAGCTTGGGCTTTATAACCTCATAGGACCCAACATATTGGTTGATAACTAGCAAAGAATCCCTGAAGATGTTGATGTTCTGGATGCTTAGTAACTCCAAACCAGCAATCGAGCCTCATATTTGGCTTCATTATTGGTCCAAGGTTTGGACAAATGATATAAGAATCATCACATCCTAGAGTTAAGAGAACTACTCCTTCCTTGGCTTTTCCCGGAATAATAGATTATGGTTCTTTTCCTCTTTGAGAGGAAGCCACACCATCAAGGTACATCCCAGTGGTGAATGTTAGTATCCCTAAGTTCATGATTTGTTCATTGGGAGATCATCACTGCGGAGAGTCAGAAGTGGGTGTTGGTAAGAAATTTGCTGCTTGTCTTTTCACGCACATGGGGTATGAAGGTAATGTCAAACTACAGAGGATCATGGACATCGCATATAACCATCCGATAGCACCGTGTCATGAGATACTATAGTGGATTGCTACTTGAGATTAAATTCACCTTATAAGGAATGATGTAGTGTTGTAGCTTTTGTGATGCAAAGATTAAAGCTAGGCAATGATTCTCAATGGGTGGATAATTAGCCTCAGTAGGGATTAGACGATGGCTAAGGTAGTAGAGTGCATTTTTCTTCCCTTCGTCACTAGCTTGAGCCAACAAAGCACCAATAGGGTCATCTAATGCAACATTGTAAAGTATGAGTGGCTTGCCTGGGATCAGGGTTTGTAGAACTGGTGGCATCATCAGGTAATGATTGATGTCTTCTTAGGAATGCTCACACTTATAATCCTACTTGAACTTGTCATCCTTTTAGACAAGTGCTGAGAATGGCTGACATCTTCCCGATAGGTTGGATATAAAGAATCTTAGATACTACAATTGCCCTTGGAATGATCTTAGTTGAGTTAAACTTTTAGGAGGTGGCATTTCTAATATCACCTTGATCATCTTCAGATCAATTTTGATTCCCTAGTGTCAGAAAACAAACTGAAGGAATTTTCCTGAAGCTACTTCAAATGTACACTTCAAGGGGTTTATTTTGAGGTTAAATTATCTTAACTGTTAGAAAACTACTCTTAAGTTAAAGAGATGATCTTCCTTTCTTTCAACTTTAATAACCATGAGATCATCGACATGGCACTCGACTTGATGATGAATGAGTTCATCAAAGATTCAGTCATCCTATGTAGCCCATGTTTAAGGATGAAAGGCATGACCTTATAGTATAAATTCTGATCAGGTGTTCTAAAAGCAATGTTTCTTTCATCTTTAAGGGCCATCTTTATTTGGTTATATCTAGATGAGGCATTCATGAAAGAGAAGACTGCATGAGATGAGGCAATGTCCACCATCAGCTCCAGGATTGGTAGTGGAAATTCATATTTTGGACATCCCTTATTTAAATTCTGAAAATTGATGCATATGTGTATTTGACCATTCTTTTTCTTAACTAAGACAACACTCGCTAACTAGTTAGGGTATTTTTTACCAAATGAAGCCACATCGATCAATTTCTTAACTTCATAAATGACATGTTATTCTAAGTCTAATCGCATGCATCTAGGAGCTTGCTTGATAGGGTTAGTAGTAGGCTCTACTACTAGTTTATAAACTGCTATGTAAGGAGCCAATCCAAGCATCACTTCATAACTCCATGCAAAATAGTTCTTAAACTCAGTCAATAGCCTAACTAAGTCATTGGTTTCAATTTCATTCAACAAAGAATTGATGTATGTCGCTTGGATCTTCTTCTTCTAAGTTGATCCTTGAGCTCATTAATGGTTGACTTGATCTCTTCAAACTTTGGTGCATCTTTGACTTTAAAATCATCGATCATCCGATTTTTTAAGCAGCTCTCATATGAGTTAATGTGATTTGAAAAGAACCTATCGATTCTAAATGATTGGTGATGACTAAGTAGTAATCATCATCACTAGACCACCCAAATTCCTAGTCCGATCTTGATTGAGAGCTTTTGCATTTGTTCTTCCAATTCTTTCAAAGTAGTGACTGCATTTGACCAAGTATGTGGGATTCACCCTTTCTTTGCTAAATTATGAACACAAGGCAAGTACCAATCAAAAGGTAATTCTATTAAATCTTTATATGAATCATCCTCAAGTTCTACATCAACTTGACTTGAGGATGATGCTCCAGAAAGAACCTCTGAAGTCTTCACAGTGGATGACTTAGGGCTTCCTTAACTACCAAACCCTCTTTTGAGAGGAAAGTGGGTTAGAGCTTAATCCCAACGATGCCTAACTATTTCACTTATGCTTGCTTTGGAGCCCGGCTTCATTATTATAAGTGTCACCTCCAAGGGAATCTATTGCTGAGAAGAGCTGTCTGGTGTGCTAACCATATAAGACTCATCCTATGAACTAGATTCTAAGTCTATATGTATAGTAAGTGTACTCTTGGTAGCTGGGACATATCTTCTATTTGGTGGCCAATAAGGAGGATTTCCAACCCTAGGACTCCCTCAATGGCCTCTTCATCTGTGGAGGTTAGGTCATCATACCCATATGTTTGAGAGTAACTAATGGTGGAATCTAATGTCGCCCACTTCCTCCTCCAAATCTATTTTCTCCCTTTTATTTTCTTTTTCATTTTCTCATTTCTTTTTTTTCCTTTCTTTTCTTTATCTTTTTTCTTTTTATTTTTAAACTTTGGCCAAGTTCATGAGAATAGACTTATTGATTTTGAAGGAGTAGTAGCATCCTCATATATGCCGACCTCGTGAACTAAATGGCTTGAGATCTCCTTTGCCATATAGACGATCCCACCTCTCAACTTCATACACTGATGTAGAGAGGATGGAATTATGTTGTTCTTATGTATCCATGGTCTACCAAGCAAAGCATTGAAAGATGTATCCAAGTCTATAATGTGAAACTTGGCTTCAGTCTTCTAATCATCTATCTCTAAGGGCAACACTATAAAGCCTAAGGCCGTTTGACTTCACTTTTGGAGTGTGGATTCAATCTTCCAATCTTATACTTTGGAGACTTCTAAAGACAAAGGCTTCCTTAGTCATAAGACACTTCTAACAATTAGGTAAACACTCAACCTAAGCCTAAAGACTTAGTTTAACCAGGATTGGTTATGCCTTGTGATTAGATAACCAC